>JAEQML010067232.1:0-19274 GCA_016904865.1 Pissodes strobi
AGATAAAATGGAGTAGATAAGATAACATGCAAAAGCAAATGGCGGTATATGCACAAAAAAAAGATAACACAGATAAGCAATTAAATCATTAATTTAGACAAAACGGTAGCAATAATTACCTTGATCGTGTGTGTGAGGGCTAACGATGAGAGATTCGACGGTCTCGGTCTTATATGACAAACTTGGAAAGCCTCTAGAAATAATGAAAAAAAAACCGTTAGCATCATGGCATCCAAGCGCTTCACAGGCAATAAAAAAATTTCAGAGAAAATGCTTACCCAGTATAGTATGTAGATCCCGAAAAATCGGTCGTGTCAAAACACCAAGAGATTTCACAATATATCCCCAATAAATGGGGTGAATTAAATCACAAATTAAATGTGGAGTCTCTATACGACTGCACAAGAACAGAAAGCTTCTTTCCTCGCCGACCGACCGGTCAAACTAGAAGGACCTCTCGATCGTTTTCGTCAATTTGCCTTTGCTTACGTCCGACCAAGAAGTAGGGATGAACTGAAACCAGCCGAGCGATTTCGATACAAGGAATATTTCTAAGATAACAAACAACTTAGTTCTCGTTTATTATGCGGATAACATGACGGCGGAAGGCACAATTAATGCATCGAAATCAAAGGATTCAAGAAATAACAGAGAATATTCCCTAACAAATCGATAAACTTTTAAAAATTTAAATCGACAGCTGGCATTCACAACAAACGGTACATTCCTATTACTCTGGACTAACAAAAACCGAGTGTTACAAAAACGCAACCTGCCGTGTGAATATATTTAAAAGCAAAGGTTCCAAAACGATCTAACGATCTTCAGAAATGGCGGCCAGCCATTGGTGTTCATCAACCAAGGGGTTCCCAAAAAGTTATAAAATATTCAAACTAAAATTAAAGTATGGATCTACGAATCAAATGCAGCGTATTTGCTGGCTGTTCCACGATAATGTAATATAAATCAAGCCGAGCTAATCTAATAATAAAGTGCATCGCTTATCAACTAAAATAAACATAGTCACAACGTGTTATAAATGCTAATATAATACAAATATATCGTTAACCTATACTTAGAATATAGTTAATTTATATTAAGAAAAGCGGCAGTTTCAAGCGAATTGTTAGCAAGTCGAATCAATAAATTTAGAATTAATAAACCGATGAGTGGAAAATACAACATTTTTACCCCTAAATGCGGCATATAAATGAAATTTTGAAAATATTGGCAAAATCGAACTGTTACAAACATTGTAAACGCGTGACGTCATAAGATATGAAGGTCAGATTGGGATATTATTTATCTATGACAGTGACAAAAACGTCAGCATTCACGCAGCGCGGTGGCGCGGGTCGCGGCCTAGGAACAGGACGTGATCCTATTTTATTACGTCACATCCCCGATCAAGACGCGCTTAGAATTCTACATATTTAAACTCTTATATTTGAAGAACCGCTTAACGGATTGACTTAAAATTTTGAATATGGCTTATTTTTATGAAATATTTTGGATAGATAATATAAATTTGATTGATTTTTTTAACTGAGCCTATTCCTTAATTTGGTGCGTCATGCCTTAAGGGGGGTCTCCAAGCTACGTCTTATCGCACGTCGCACGACGTCTGAGTCGACAACACGTTGCAAATAAAACAACCTAGGTGTGGACAACAACAATGAACGAAAATAGAACTGCGCAAGCATCGAAGGCGGACTTGAAAGTTTGGGCTTTCGAGCATAGATTTCGCGGATTTGCCCAGACGGACGTGTTCGATTTTTCTATCGATTTACTATAGCGTCGCAGTATTTGAGCGAAATATTCAAACAGTGTACGTTTATCTACTTATGAAATTAATGTTTAGTAAACATGTTCGATCTTCAGCAATGTTTACGTGAGTTTCTGCCTGAATTTATTGAACTCTACAAAACATGACCGTACCTACGTCAGATAACATCAAAACAGTAGGTATATGGATTGGGATAAAATAAATCCAGCTTACGATATCATATTTTTTAAAAATCAAAGAAGTAACCCTGCTGCCACAGGAGAAACGGCAACGAAGAAAATAAATTTGCTTAGGACTGTATATAGAAAGTTAAAAAATCATATCGTTTGGGTTCTGGGGATGCAGAAATTTACAAGCCAACACTTTGGTATTTTCATTTGGTGAACTTTCTGGATGAAGAAGAGACACCAAAGGAGCCCACAAACACGATTGATGAAGGATTCTTGTGAAGATTAAACACAGGAAGTAAGGGAATTAAAACGCATATTTTTCTATTATTAACTATTATTATTGGAATCTTGCAAAAAAGTGACAAATTTGAGAAATCAAGAAAAATCCTAGCTTAAACCAAAAAAGTTTATTGTTAAATTAACCTCGGGATTACAAATAAGAAATAAAACACATGCAATTTTTTTATTTTCAGAAGTATATAAGAAGGATATCACACGTTAAAGAAATATTATCAAGTAACAGTATTCCCAGACGCAGTAGTGCCATGTCTGGTATTACCAGCACAGTTGTATCAGATACAATAGAATCAAAATCATTAGTACAAGAACCAGTAATTCCAGATCCAGTAGCATCGGAACCAACAGTATCGGACCCGGTTATACCAGCTCCAGTAGTAGCGGACTTCGAAGTAATAAAACCAGTATTACCAGATCCAGTATTACCAGACTCAGTAATATCAAAATCGATAGAAGCCGAACCATTAGTAGCAGAAGTAGTGGTACTAGACCCCGTAGAACATCCTACCGTACATATTAATACCAGAAGACTTTCCAAACTATCCCGAGAGTGAATTCCTCAATGCCAGGTTTGGTATTTCGCCAAGGCGAAGTGAAACGAATACTCAAACGCCTACAGACTAACAAGGCCACAGAACCGGATGGCGTTCCAGCAATAGGGCTTAAGAAATGTGCTGAACAGCTCCACTATGCAGGCTTTTCTCCCTATCATACAGAACTGCATGCTTTCCTTCTAGCTGGAAATGCGCTCAAGTGCAACCAATCCCGAAGAAAGGTAAAAAACTATTCCAATTCCAAGTAACTACCGTCCAATTACCTTAGTGCCCATCTTGTCCAAAGTCATGGAGAAACTGATCAACGAACAGCTCTTAAAATATCTCGAATCAGCAGGCATCATAAGCGATCGCCAGTATAGCTTCCGCAGGTACAGCTCCACGGGAGATCTCCTGACTTACGTGACCTACCTGTGAACCAAAGCCATCGAGAAGTACGGTGAATCTCGTGCAGTGGCTCTCGACATATCCAAAGTATTTGATAGGGTATGGATTGTTAAGCAAATTGACAGCAGACGGACTGCTTCTATGGCTTTGGTATTGATGGACATCTCACGGAGAAATTTAAAATCAATGCCGAAGTTCCTTAAGGGGGTATATTACTTCCCACACTGTTCCTGCTCTATATCAACGATCTCTTAGACAGGACAAACAATTCTATTTACAGCTTTGCAGACGACAGCACTCTTATATCCCCATTCATGTCGCGGGCTCCAATGACCGCTGCTCGATCCCAACGCGAGCGAGAAAATTAGATTGCTGCCATCAATGAGGATATGAACGCCATCGTGGAATGGGGTGAGGAAAATACTGTCCAATTTTAAGCAGGAAAGACTCAAGCAGCTGTCTTCTCAAAAAAAAAGCAAACACCGTAGGACTTGACTTATCAATGACAGGAAAAACACCGACTCTGGCCTCATCCATAAGCTTGCTAGGCATCAACGTAGAAAACAACATATCTTATTGGCGTAATCACGTCACCAAAATCGCCAAGGCAGCAGCATAAAAACTAGAAGCATTCTATAGAGCAAAAAAGTTGTATACACCTGATCAGCTCTTACTGCTCTATAAGGCCCAGATAAGGTCATATCTGGAATATCGTTCCCATGTGTGGAGCTCGGCACCCAAACACTTGCTCAAGATATTGGACTCCATACAGAGGAGAGCAGTCCATCTTGTGGATGACACAGAGTTGACTAAAGACCTTGATAGCCTTGAACATCGAAGAAAAGTGACGGACCTATCTCGTTACTATCGATACTACTACGGAAAGTGTTCGGACGAGCTGGTACTTATGATTCCACCCAAGAGTTGCGCCAAACAAAAACACCCGTCAGACACAAGCTGCTCATCAACATACGATTCAGTTCACCTAGAACGTCCCTGTTGCGGGACTCCTTTGTCTGGACGTCCACCATCTTCTCCACACACGCACCGCTTCGTTGAGTGTGGCATGTGATTTTCGTTTTGTGTGTGTGCTGAATATAAAATAAAAAAGATCTGGTAGACCTAAGTAATACATTAAATACGTGGGATGAAAGTGACTTAGTCTTTTACCCGACAGAGGATATTGGGAGGCAATAATTGAAGGTTACGTAGTCTCGACCGAAAATGGTGTATTACACCCATGTATGATCTGAAAATATGTTCAAGTATAACTAGTGAGAAAGGAAATTTTGATGTCTGCATAGATAATGTGTCCCATTCTTTCCTCGAAAGTACGAATAGAGTAGAAATGAATATAATAATGGATGAAACAGAAGATGGACTAAAGCAGCTTAAAGGAATATAATAATAAAAAAGATCTTGTTTATCTATAACACCAACAAACGAATCCGCATCCGAAGATATAAACGGAGAAAAAGTTTCAGATTTTGAACAAATCAGAGGAAAAATTAAGCAAGAAAATCATACGAGGGATACAAGGGGAGTAAGGAAAATATTGTGTCAAACACCCCGAGAAATAATCGGAAATTAGCCATGCGACTAAAGAAAAACTAGGATATAAAAATACCTTTTTGTATTTCTACTATGTTGAGCGAAAAGAGATATTTTCTAATTTTTGGAAATATGCTTTCTTGAGTGAAAAGAAAATATGTGTAAGTAGTTGTGTTACTACAAGAGCAATCAACAAAAATACACAGAAAAGAAGTTTTCGATTGTGTCAAAAGTAAGAAACCTTTAGGACATTACTACTTCTTGACTAGGAACAACGGCAACCGCATAAAAGTTTATTGTAAAATGTTTGAGCTTAGGAAAAAACATCCTACAACGCTGGCCCAAACAAAAACACTAGTAGGAAGCAACTTTTCAGACTCGGCTGAAACCTTGCAAACTTATATTCAATCCAGCAGAACAACGCTGAAGAAACCACAGAGCGACAAAAGGCCCAGAAAAGAATAACTGCGTCATAAAGTTCTTTGAAAATATCAAGAAGGCAACATACCTTAAAGAATTAAAATTGGTTCTTAAAGACAAAAAATATTCAGTACACAAGCCACGCAAGGCCCAATGTGATACTCACGTTGGGTACAAGCTTGGAACAGTAATTTTCGATTATTACACTATTTTACCCATCGTCAAAAACAAGAAGCTGGAAGAGGTGCGAAAGCTAAAATGGAACAACTTGCCAGTGAAGCTATATTAATAGTCAGCATTGACCTTCAAAGTGCACTGACATGTCCAAAACTACTGGCCTCTGAGAGTTATTAAGAATTAAAATTACAAGTACATAATTTCACCATTGATGCACTAAAGACCAAAATCGCAACAAAACCTTAGAAGTGCCCTAAATGATTTTCCAAAGAAAATATGTGACAATTCATCAGCTGTATTTGGAGAAAAGGCACACCATGATGGAAACCCATTCTATATCCACTCAACTCAGGCAGTAAATGAGCTGCCTGAGTTCACCCAACCCAAACTAACCTAATGGAGAAGTATTTTATACTTTAGATTATACTGATAATTGGCAGAATCTTCCCTACAAATATCAATTACCCATATCCGACGACAGATTTTTAAACATTTGCTGCAATACAAGGAGTAATTGAAGTTGACTACCATGCCTTTTATAACAACCTTCCACATCAACCAAGGAAAAATTTAATAATTACTTTTTAAGGCGTAAAAAATTTAGATTTTCATATTTATTGTTTTTTGGACTAACAATGCAATTGGAAAAGAAATAAAAAATACCATCAAGGTACATTGAAATTCCTTCAGGGAGGATTTAAAAAAAATTAAAATATCTGCAATGAAATTTTTTTCTCTTACTGACTCAATTGAAAGAAAGAATAACACAAGCTACAAGAACTGAACCTATAAAAAAAATAACACAAAATATCGCAATTCTTTTTTTTTAATAAATGTTTTCCTTTCCGATGGAAAAATAGTATTTTATCACATTGGAGGTATTCGCAACCCGAACGTTTTTCCCTAAAATCATCATAACCTTTTCATGCCTATCGCTCTATGACTATATGTGCTCTGTGCTGAGCTTCTGCCATCCCTGTAGTGCTATACTTATGTCCTTTGCCCATTTTTTGGAAGTTTGGTATTTTAATGTTGTGTTCGGTACTTTTATGGTGTGCCAAGTTTATAATAAATTTTCACTGTGTAAATTGTGATTTGTTTATAGACAATTTTTTTTCAAAGCAGTTTCAAGGCATACAGCAACATTCTTTATTTTAGATACAGATACAAAATTTTAAATTCAGCCACTAGACTTGGAGACACAGTTTTATGTAAGTAAAAATCCAAATAAATTATGTGTTTATAGATATATAACAACTTAACAAGAAGTAATAACGCCAATCTAAATAACTATTATCATTCAGGGATGAAAAATAATTTGTCATTTTTTTCAAATTTACATAGGCATGTAATTTTATTGTTCTGGATGATTTTGAATAATGTTTAGTGCAGTTACGAAAAGTAATTTGTTCTACTATCGTGCGTAAAATACTCAATTTACGCACAATCTAAGATTCGTAAAATATACCTTTTTTATGCAGTGCGTAAAGTAAATTAATTTACGCACTAGTGCGTACAGTAATCTTTGTACGCGCTAATGCGTAAAGCAATTTAATAATATTTTTTTGATATTTTTTGGGTAGTAGAAAAAATTTTGTATGTTACTCATTATGTAAAGTACCCTTTTTTTCATGGGATTCAGTGAATATTTCCATTCATAAAAAAGGGTCACTTTACACACTTGTTCGTAAATAACTATTATTTGTCTACCACTTGTTCCTTTATATTATTATGGCAATGCAAAAACGATAAGTATTTTTGACATTCACTTAGCATGATACAACAGTTCCTAAAAGACCATAGCGCATAAGTGAAGCCGCTTTGTAAACAGTATCAATATGCCGAAACAGAAGTAGTTTAAAGCCGGATGATAGTCATTCCGACAGAAACCGGTAACTTTTATGCGATTTAAGCCTGACACGTAGTTCCTGACTGAGCCTCAAATTTGCGGAATAAATAATTTTCTGACTTTTAGACATTGAAGCTGACGTCACTGTAAGGCTAAAAAAATATCTGATAATATCATCAAAACTCTTCCCTCATTTATATTTTTGATTACATCTTTATGTAAGAATAACATATATTTAATACTACTAAATATATGAAGAATAAGATACAATATTTTAGATTTCAACGCAGACGATACAGCTCCATTGGCAGAAGAACCAACCGCAGGCATATCTGTGGCAAATGTAAGTAACTGTCTGACACATAACATAAACATGACACATTTTTATTATAAGTAGAGAAATTTTGGCTTTAACCAATACCAATCCCTTTGTTTATGCAGTGTAGGTAAGGGCAAAGATTCGCACCAGGTAAAGGTCCGCAGACATTTTAAAAAGCCCCCTTTTAATCTTTCTCTGCTACTAGTATGCCCTAATTCCCCTACACACAAAGCCAATCAGAATCGCTGAAGGGGTGGCCAAATCTGAAATGCTAGTTTACCCCTGTCTTTACGGTATTGCTTTCAAGTGTTCTGTTGGTACAGTGGTCAGATGCTGTGCCTGTGATACGGCAGCCCGGGTTCGATTTCCGTCGGTATTTTTATTTTTTATTTTTTTAAGGTTGTTCGTAAAAAGTTTTTTTCTTCATTTTAGACTTGCCTTGGGTTAATTTTTGGTGGTTGCGTACCCGTAGCGAGCAAAGCGAGTGGAGGGCCATACGTGAAGCGAAATATTAGACATTCTAAAACAGTAAACAAAAATTTCGATTCTGATTGGGTGTGTGCGATGGCTAATTAGGGTATGCTACCACTGCTTAGTTTGTAAAGGCTGTTTTTGCTGTGAATAATTCGTACTGAAATTTTTGTGGGAAAAAAATTAAGTAATACTATTTTTTTACACAAAGATGTAATTAATATTTCGTCAGGCTAAGCTGATTTTTGAAGTAAATACTTCTTTATACAACACGAAATTGCGATCCATTTAAACCGATCGGATCCGATAGAACCGGATTTCAATGAAACCCGTATTTATCTCCTTTTGATCATTCTGATTCAAGAATACGGTTCCACATCAAAGACAAAGGTACATAAAAAAAAGAAGGGACAACGTAAAAGATAGAAGATCTATTAAGTTAACCTAACCTATCAACCTTATTATTTTTCTTGTGTTGTTTTTGCTTTTATTTTCACTTGATATGTCAAAAATAAAAGAAAAGTTATCAGTACTGTCAAACTTTTAAAAGACTTAAAGAAAAAGAATATAACCAAAATACCAAACAAACAGGCAAACAGCTGTTAGAGTTAAATGTCATTTCAATTCCATTTTTAAATCAGTCTTTCTCGCTAACCAAACATTTCTAGATCGCATTCAGTCAATTCAATCCTGAAAATTAGAGGACTGACTTGAAATGTCAGATCCGATCAAAATTTCAATTTGGACCGTGTATATCGTGACTTTCAAGTGGATGTAACTGCATCCGATCGGTCAGATCACATAGAGTTTCACATTGTTGTATACATAGTCACTGATTTTTCAAGGCAGGCCGCGTTACGACACGCTTCGAAACTTTCGTCTCTCAAAAGAGATAAATTATATGACTCTCCCTCTCTCTTTGGTATTAATCGTTCTATTTTTTATTTTCTTTCCAAAAAAGTGAGGACCATTGAAACATTTTTGATAAAAAATTGATATTAAATGTTCCTAATGTCGATGTCGGTGCAAAAAGCCATATTTTTGAAGACGTCACTTCAGAAATATCGTTTTTGTAATATTTCACTTCACACATTTCCCTCCGATCGTTCCAGGGGCGCAACCAACCAAAACGAATCCAAACTAACTCAATGCATGCCAAAAATGAAGAAAAAATCGTAAAATTATATTGCCATATTGCGGCACTTCACGCATTTATATCATATGATTCCTATAAAACGTTGACTATTATTTCACTTCACGCATGAAACAGTGTTCCACATTATTACAATCCAACAAAACTAACTAAAGCTAACGCAATTCTAACCCAAATTAACTCAAATTTTAAAAAGGAATAAACATAACCTTAAAAAAAATAGAAACATCTGTCCACGCATTAAACAGTGTTCCACATTATTACAATCAAACAAAACTAACCAAAACTAAACCAATAATAACCCAAATTAACTCAAATTTAGAAAAAGAATAAACATAACCTTAAAAGAAATAAAAACATCTGTCGGCACTGACGGGAATCGAACTCGCGCCGTCATATCACAAGATTCAAATGCACAGCCATCTAACCACTAGACCACCAGCCTCTGGAAGCAATTGACCAAAAATTACGCATGCCCATGCGCGCAATCTGCAATATGGCAATGAAGGATGAAATCCATTTCGGTGCACCCAGACAGGACGCTAAAGCCGGGAACACACTTTCGACACGCCACGCCACTCTGCGAGCTAGCGTGTACCGTGGCGTGCTAGGCAAAGAGTGCGGAGCTTCTAAAATAATGCTTTTATATGGACCGGAAACACACACCGCACGGCATGGAAATCACTCCACGCCACGCTGACGTCATACTCCATGCATGCTGCAGCATGTGGAAATCCACACTTTTGTTGCCACGCGTGGTGAGCACTGAGGTGCCAAAAAGCGAATTCGGTTAATTTATTCAGTAATTTTTAATGCGATTTTAATCCTAAAATGGATGACTTACTTATTGTAAAGGTGCGAGAGCATGAATGTTTGTTTATACAACGTCAAATGCCGAGATTACAGGGATAAGCATATGAGCGCACCCAGTCTGTGGGAGGAAATTGGACGGGAATTAAAAATTTCTGGTAACTAAATGAATTATTTATTGAATTATGTGAAGGTAATAAGGTGACACGCCTGACATAAGAAAAATGTTTTCGTCGACAAAACTTTTTCTTACGAAAGTTTGGCTTAGAAACTGGAAATATTAGGTCGTTTGAATAAAGATGGAGTACATGCTTTTTAGTACATGTTAGTACATAGTCTTTACATGTAGTTCCAAGTATGGATCCGATAAGAATACATCCATAATATGAATTAATAATTATACCAGCCTATGAAATTAGCCCAATTCTTCTCTTTTTTGGTTAATTTCGTGTACCCAGCCCAGGATGCTCTATGACTTGCCTTATTTTCTAATATATAGATAGAGACTGCAACTTCTTCCAATTCCTCTTCCCAATCAGTACTGCTGACGTATTCAATTTTTTCTAAAAACACTACTACTGCGAGAAAAAATTGAATTGGGAAGTAAACGCAATCAACTGACGTGTAGTGTACGTCGCAGCGACTGCTTGCCTATAGTGTGTTTCTAAACCAAAAATTTTACGCCACGCCACGGAACGCGCTAGCTCGCAGAGTGGCGTGGCGTGTCGAAAGTGTGTTCCCGGCTTTATCACCTAGTAGTGTTAGTTAGTCCACATGCATACGTGATGACGGATCTGTTGTGCCCACGTGACCTACAACATCCAATTGTGTATCAGGAGAGCGACTTGACTCTCCGTCAAGGTCAAAACGGATGAAAGTTGGTTAATTTTAACTTTTTCGGTATACGTATCCGTTTGAGTGTGGTGGTTGCGACTGAGTGACAGAGAGAAATAATTTAAAAATTTTTAATTTTGGCAGTTGCTTAATGATAATGTCAAGTTAATGTTTAGTTGATAAAATTAATGAAAAATAAATACTTAATATAAAATGGAAGAATCTCCCTATAAATGTGGATACTGCGGTTGGGTTATTCACTCTGTTTGTGAAAACTATTTGGAACATATCTGTTAAAAATCGGTTGATACCTAATAACAGTGTCATTAGTATGGAAAAACAACAGATCTAGGACTTTCCTATATCTGTTGAAAAAACATTGCAGATGACATTCTAAAATAATTAAAGAATTTAGACTGGTCATCTTCCAACTCGCGAAACATTATATTTCCACATCCATAAAAAGGTTTCGTGCTTCCTCAGTAAAAATTGGTCTTGTCCATATTGTCCTGCATATGGGGGGCTTAGAATTTTCTTCGTTTATTTTTGCTAAATATGCTACATATGCCAATTTAATTTTTTTTTGTAATTGGATACTTCCCACACAGTTTTTCTCTTTAAATTCCTACACATAACACTCGTAAGTTAGTAAAAGAGAGGTTTCTGAATTCATTTCTAAGGTAGGTACCTAGCTAGTGCCTACTTTAAAAAATTGGCAAAACTTACAAAACTAACTAGCAGCAGTAACTGTCATATACAATACAAACTAAATTCAAATTGCTGCAATTAAAAAGGTACTCGATGCGCATGTCAAAACACATACGGATGCGTATCACGAAAGTTCCATGTGGATGGGCAAAATTCAACGTGTGCGTTTCACATATACGGATATCCGTGATCACGTATGCATGTGGACTAACACTTATACACTGCCAAAATAAAAACCGACGCGGATAACCTATACCTAAATATGATGATGACGAGCAAAAATTGAGAAAAACATAATTTATGGCGGATATATTTGAATGATCCTCACTTTTTGGAAAGAAAATACAAAATCAAATCGATTAATACCAAAATTTTTCCAAAAAAAAACAGTATTAAGGAGTCATAAGCTGGATTTATAGATTGAAATCACATAAGCATAGCATAAGCATAAGAAGTTAAACATTCAAATTTAAGTCATGTAATGTATAGATAGACATAACATAAGACACAACATAAGCTTGACATAAGAAGTTCACCAAGCTTTACACTGGATTATAAACTCAAAAAGTTCGCAATGTTGAGGCTTAATTGGGAGTTGAAATTTTAGTTCAAGACTTGGTTCAAGATGAACTATTCAAATCATTCAGTTCAATTTATAAACTCAGTTGGCGAAAAGTTCGCTAATTTTCAGAATGTTTGCAAAGTTGAGAGATTAGTTCGTTCCAACCAATGAAAAATCACTGTAATAGCACGTGCTCGCTGTCAACTATCTATGGCCGATTTGACAGTCGAAGTTCCACAACTGTTTTTATTGTTGTTACTTTTTTGTGAAAATGGCTGAATCTGAAACTGATGAATGGAGTGAAATCGAGGATATTGATGCATCAGTGCTACTTATAGAAGTAATTCAAAATTATCCATTTGTGTACATTCTCGGTTAACAAGACTATACAAATTTTTAATGTCCGAATTTCTATTGGTTTTAACCAATCAAATATGAAATTTCCTACGAAGGCGTAGAAGGGCCACGAGAGTTTTTTTTTTTTAATTTCAGACTTTAAACTGAGAATTTGGAGTTTAATGTCTGAATTCGGAGAAAAAGGTCTGAATTTAGACTTTAAACTCTGAATTCAGACTTTAAACTCTGAATTTAGACTTTAAGCTCCGAATTTAGAATGAAACGTAAGTTTTACATTAGGATATTGTTCTCATTATATTGACAATGTGAATAGATTACACCAGCCATAATGGGCATTAAGAACTAGGTATACGGAAATGTACGAAAAGCTCAAATGCAATATTTATCTATCCATCTAAACTCTGAGTTTAAAGTCTGAATTCAGAATTTTTTCTACGAATTCAGAGTTTAAAGTCTGAATTCAAACTTTTTCTCCGAATTCAGAGTATAAAGTCTGAATTCAGACTTTTTCTCCGAATTAAGAGTTTAAAGTCTAAATTCAGACTTTTTCTACGAATTCAGAGTTTAAAGTCTGAATTCAGACTTTTTTCTCTGAATTGAGAGTTTAAATTCTGAATTCAGACTTTTTTCTCCCACTTCAAGGTTTAAAGTCTGAATTCAAACTTTTTACTCTGAATTCGGAGTTACAAGTCTGAATTCAGACATTAAACTCTGAATTCTCAGTTTAAAGTCTGAAATAAAAAAAAAATCTCGTGGCTCTTCTACGCCTTTGTACTTTCCCAACTTCTTGGTGATGTTTATAAATGCCATAAAATGAACTCTGAACTCCGAACTCTGAACCTCACCAACTATGAACTATCCAACCTCAACCAAAGTTTACAGAATTAAAAATAAACACAGAATTTTAATTGTATTTACCAGAGCTATAAATATACTTTTTTAAAAAATTCAAAACAATATTATGAAATTTGTAAGGTTAGTATTTTCGCTTTACGGATCAGGCCCATGATTGTATCATGGATCAGGCCCAACATAACACAGGCCCATTTATAAACCGACCATTTTACCAACTAACTGAAATTAACCGAAAGTTTATTGAACAACAAAGCTAACCAAAAGTAACCAAAAAAACGAAAATATAAATCAAAATAGATTAAAAATATTAGTAAGTGTAAGTTGAAGCTCATTTAAATTAGCCGAATTTCGGCGACTAACTAAAATTAACCAAAAACATTAAAATTAATTATACTCGTAACGTATTGGAACCGGTTCAAATTCTAAAATATATAAAAACCAACTAAAACTACCAGAAATCTGATTGAATGACAAAGCAAACCTAATCAAAAGTAACCAAAAGCACTAAAACGTATCGGAATAGGTATAAAAAATTAAAGTAAGTTAAAACTAACCAAAACGAGCAGAACTTTGGCGACTAACCAAAAGTAACGAAAAACACTAAATTTGATTATAACGTATCGGAGTCGGTTCAATCAAATGACTAAAATAAATAAGATCTAACTGAGACTAACCGAGAGTTAATTAAACGGCTAAACAAAACTAACTAAAAGTAACCAAAAGCGAAAGAACGGGCTAAAACAATTCGGAACGGGTTAGAATTATTATCTACCGCAACGTCATGGCTAGTTATATATTATTAGATTTTCATATCCGCACCTTTTTTTATTTTTTTATAATTATGTTAAAAAATATTATAATGTTAAAAAGGCATTTCTTTATTTAGTTACTTTTAATTCATTTTGGTCACTTGAACCGACTCCGATACGTTACAATCAAATTTAATGTTTTCGGTTAGTTTTGGTTAGTCGACAAAATTCGGTTAATTTAAGTTAATTTTAACTAACTTTAAAATTTTTAATTTGCGCGATACGGTTTAGCCCTTTTTGGTGCTTTTGGTTAGTTGCTCAATCAACTTTCGGTTAGTTTCAGTTAGTTCCAATTTATTTTAGTAATTTGAAATCCGATACGTTATAACCAATTTGGTTAGTTTTGGTTAGCTGCAAAAGTTCGGATAATTTGAGTTAGTCTTACTTTAATTTTTTTAATCTGTTCCGATACATTTAGTTCTTTTTGGTGCTTTTGACTACTTTTGGTTAGTTTGGGTTAGTAGTCCATCACGCATATGACATCATGTGTGGCAAATGTAGCAGGCACTTTTTCGCAATTTGATGCCCCATAACAGCAACACAGAAACATTTTCAATGTTAAAAGTACTACGGCAGACGTAGCGCGATGAGAGAAATTCTCGCAAATGCAGCCAATCACTTGAGAAATGCACCCGGTTACTGTTTGCCAAATGAAAGAACCTGGACGGAAAGAATGCGGGCAAAAAATGTCCTCGCATATTTAGATGCTGCCACATTTTTTTCCCAATAAGCCTAATTTATTTTCTGTCTAGTTTCCTATAGTTAATTTACATATTTAAATTTCCTACTTGAATACTTAATTTTGTTATTTTCCTTAATACTACTGTCTTCTATTATTTACTATTTTATTTACACAGGGAAATACGGAATACGGAATAAGTATACTATAATATTTATAATATTTATATTTTATTCGCCTTCAAGCTATTTAAAATACGCGACAATAGGCAACAGTGCGACGTTTACTTGATTTTTAGGGAGGAGGCAGTTTCGTGATTGGTCGCAGGATATATTAAATACACTTTGACCCTATACCAACACCTAATTTTTTTTACATATTTTCAAATTTCGGCAGCGACTTGCTTTAGCCATTGGCGTGGAAATTGCCGATGCCGAACTGTGTGGTTATTTATATTATTTGGTTTGTAGGGTCTGGTGATATATAGGTTTTGTCGATTTTGCAAATTCTCTTTTTTCACTAGAAAGGGGGTGTCCTATATAGTAGTTTAAGCCAAAAAAGTCGGAAGATCCGCTACATTTGAACCGAAAAAATGCCCTCAAAGTTCGAGTTTTGACACAAATTTTCAGCACCACTTCACAAACGCACTAGAAATATAGACAAAACACATCTGAAAATCAATTGTCGGGTGAAAATATTAACTAGGATACATTTGCGTCGAACGAGAGACCTCCGTTTTGTTCCGGTCCTAATTTAAAGCGACTCATAGCCATAGCCCCATTAAACAAAATTAAATTTTACTTGTAAATATCCATCCTCCTTTTTACTGTCAACTGTCACAATAGCCAACACAAAGATTTGCTTTTTCTACTACCGTGCGTAAAGGACTCACTTTACTCACTCTAAGATTCGTAAAATAGGCTTTTTTAATGTGCAGTGCGTAAAACAAGTTATTTTACGCACTAGTGAGTAAAGTAAATCTGACATATTTTTTGACATTTAGAGCAATGCGTAAAATAATATATTTTACGCACTAGTGTGTAAAATAATTTATTTTACGCACTAGTGCGTAAAGTAATTTAATAATATTTTTGTTTTTTCATATATTTTTCGGTAGTAGAAAAAATTTTGCATGCTACTCATGTGTAAAGTACCCTTTTTTTTATTCAATTTCAATTAAAAATTTTTATCAATATTCCCATTCATAAAAAAGGTTCACTTTACACACTTGTTGCATAAATAACTATTTTATCGTCTAAAATCCGTTTAAAAACGATTTTAAAACGCACAATTGTATAAAAATCCGAAATTTCCGAATCTCAGGGCGATAGCCGAGGCTTCGGACGAATTTGTCATGTATTTTGAAGCGAAAATTCATTTTAAATTCAACTGTGGAACTGAACCGCTCAGGGCGCAGTGCCCGACACTCCAACTTTCCGATTTCGATAGAGTTGACTAGCTGGTAGTGAATAAGCTGTGCTATAAGTGTCTCTACTCTTCTTTTATTTAGGTGAATGATTTTTTTATTGCAGTAGCACATCCTATTTTGCTCGACGAGCTGTGTGTGTGCGAAGATGTTGATTGACACGGTTCTTGAATAGTTAGTTTGGGGAACAGATGTCCTGGGAGCATATTCGCATGTAACAGGCAAGATGTCCATTCGGCAATGCCGATCGTTTCTTCATATGTGACGTGCACGATAGCATTTAGTCAGATGTGACTGTTACATAGAATCAACAAATAAGTCTTCAATTATTTTAACGCTTCATGCATGGCCCTCCGCTCGCTTCGCCCGCTACGGGAGCTCAACAAACAGAAACTACCCAAGTGCTAACCAAAACTAACCCAAAAAAAAAATAAAATAAAAATTTTGGATTAGTTTTGGTTAGCACCTGGTTAGTTTCTATTTGTTGAGCCCCCGTATAGGGAGCGAAGCGAGTGGAGGGCCATGCATGAAGTGTTTAAATAATTGGAGACTTATTTGTTGATTCTATGTAACAGTCACGACATCCGACTAAATGCTATCGTGCACGTCACATATGAAGAAACGTTCGGCATAGTCGAATGGACATCTTGCATGTAATCCGAATATGCGTCCTGGGAGTGAGTTCCACAGTGATGCAGTGCGCCAAACAAAGGAGTTCTTGTAAAGCGATGTTCTAGGTGTTTTCAGTTGTACGACGGACCGGTGCGTTCTTGCCGTCTATCGTGACTGTCTGACAGGCGTTGTCAGGGGCGGGATAAGGCGGGCCAAATCCTAGGAACATCTGCCGTAAAAGTATCTGTAAAACAGGGATTTCTCGGTCACATATTTGCGGTGTTTCCGACTATCCAGATTCCGGGTCACCGACGAGACGCACAACTCTCTTCTGAACGGAATCCAGTAGCTTTAGAGTGTGCTCTGGCGTGGCACCCCAGATGTGTGAGCAATATTCTAAGCATGGTCTTATTTGCCCTTTGTAAAGCAATAGCAACTGCTGCGGTGTATACATTTTTTGTTGCGAAATAGCGGGAGGCTGATTTTGCGACGTTAACAACGTGGTCATGTCAGGACATATTGCTGTTGACCGAGACCCCCAGTAGTCCGATTGAATGAAGATGAAGGGATGGTCGATCCTGCCATAATGATATCATTGCCCGCCGTATGGTAAACGTGGCTGCTTGGATGATTGTTCAATGTGCATTTGCATTCATTCATCGGAATAAAAGAGACACTCATTCGATTACACTATTCCTTTGTATGTATATATTCGTCAAATATTTCACTTCATACATGGCCTTCCGCTCGCTCCGGGGGCGTAACCAAACAAATCTAACCCAAACTAACCCAAGACATTCCCAAATGAGTAAAAACAAACTAAAAATATTTGCATTTTCGACTGACAAATTTAAATTTTTTTTTATTTCCGGCATGCCTTGGGTTAGTTTTGTTTGGTTGCGCCCCCGAAGCGAGCGGAGGGTCATGCGTGAAGTGGAATATTAAATATACTTAAATAGTAAACAACACTGTTAGTCCCCATAAGAAAATGTGCAACTTTTGGAAACACTGTGCCAGGCCCCCGGTGTCGGTTACTTAAATTTCATTATTTTCACGTTACAATTTCAATATTGTCACGTTACACCTGGGAAAGTCGTAGTGGAAGTTTGCCCTTCTAGGGCAATCTAGGCTCAAAACGCGGATATTTTTTCGGCTCCAATGTGGCGAATCCTCTGATTTTTTTGGCTTAAACTACTCCATAGGACACCCCTTTTCTAGCGAAAAAAAAGAAAATTTGCAAAATCGACACAACCTATATATCATCAGACCCTTAATTTGATGATATCTTTGAAGATTTTTAACCTTTCTTATATTTTTCTTGCATTTGTTGATTATTATACGCGGTTAACTAATTTTTATATATTTCGGAAAACTCTCTTAACTGAACTCTCTAAATTAAAATTTTTATTACAAAAATTGAATGCTAGAGAATTTATATGAATTAGCTACGATAAACCGCTTTTTTTCCAAATTAAGCGACGTCATCAATGACGTAAATACAAAACCTTCGGGAAACGAACTCTACTTATTACTACAACATATTTATGTAATACATACAACAAATAATATCATAGAATACTATCCTTATTATAAAAATGAGATATTATTATATGACATATTTTGTACTATAAGACTGTAATATAAAAAACACTGTAATTAATTTTAACGTCTTAAACTAATCAATATTATCAATAATAATATGGTAAGAATAACCTCGTGCGCCTATGGGAAGGCAACATTTTTTACGTGCTAGTCCTCTACCCCCTTCAGTCGTTGTTAAGGTTCACTCGCTTGGCGCACTATAATTGGCCATGTTAAAGCGGACGCCAAATAAGTCAACTAGAGTAGTGGAGGACAGCTCCGTTCGCAAAGCCATCTCCGAAAACTGACGATTTCGCAGAAAATGTGAGAGAAATACTCGTAGCGCCAGTAATGAAGTGTTAAGACCTTTAAGAAGCTATAAATTTACTTTACTAGCTTAATATGTCCTTTTTATATTTAAATTCCCACAATATTTGTCAGGTACTTTGAACCTTCTGCTTTATACATGTTTTAATAGATGAATCAAGTTACAAACTGTCAAATAAATTATTTTAATAGGTATTACCTTTATTTATAATGTTTTTGAATTTAGTATACGTTACTATTTTGTATAACTTTATTACATAGTTTTATTCATTTGAATCACGTATTAAAAATTACCTTAATCGCCCTTTAAAATATCGTGTATCAAATAATAACCGAGGAAATGATTTTGCATCAGCTAATACTTTTTGAATCTCCCCTCACAGACTGCTGGCTGCTGCAGGTAGAGTAAAAACTAATTTTTTACCGTGCTGCGGCTTTTGCGTTTGATCCAAAAACATGAAAGGATTTTTGCTGAGTGAATCTACTCGATATTATTTGTATTCTGCCAGAGCTATAAATATACTTTTTTAAACAATTCAAAACAATATTATGAAATTTGTAAGGTTAGTATTTTCGCTTT
>JAEQML010067233.1:0-19274 GCA_016904865.1 Pissodes strobi
CATTTGCGTGTCGAAATGGAATAATTTTGAACGCAAAATAGAAAATAATTATTTGTATTTTTGGAGCGTAAAGTAACGGATTGCCGCTTGAGAAAGAATATTGTTTTCGAAAACGGCAATCTTACTTTCACATTTTTCTCTATACTTATTCTGAAATTTGCAAGTGACTGCAATTTTTAACATATTATATTCAGGTATATTTAGCACAGGAGTGCCAGCAACAACTGTAACAAACGCACGACTGTCATTTATTTCTTTTCGGTTGCCACGACAATTCATAGCACATCACTCGACGGAAAAAGTCAAAATCTTTTTCCTCTAGGCTCTAGAGCGTAAACTAAGAATCCACGGCATTCGTCGATTTAGCGATTTCATTTGAGTTTAGTAATTAGGTATGTTGCGTGCGGCTGTAGAAAAGAGTTATTTTCCAAACGCGTGCGACTACCGTTATCCCAAACCCCTTCGCGAAGCGGAGTTCGTACAATATGTATCATGTTTCGCACTTGTTGTGCGGAAAGTCATACATCTACGCACGCGATCCTCACAGCAAATAGATTGTTTTCGTTACTATACCACATATTATACAGTACAGATGCGAAACAGCAGCAAATCAGTGATTCAAAGTAGGTTTGGTGGACCCACGCTGCCTGCACCAATGCATAAATTTGAGTTGTCTTATAAAAATGATTAGGCTCACCAATAGATTTTAAAAATATTTAATATTGAGCGTCAGCGAGCTTAGGTGCGCATCTATATGGTTGCTTTTTGTCCTCAGTATAAAATGTTTCGATGAATTTCTGGGATGTTATTATGTTACTAATGAAAAACGACTTGTCCATAAGATTATTTTTGTCGTTTTTTTTCCCACCAAGGAGAGCCAAAATGATAAGTTTAATTTAGAATCACTTAAATTAAATTCTCGATTATCTGGAGTAACTTGTGGAAAACTAGATAATTGCATAAAAACGAGTCTGCTAATACTCGAGACACTGATGTGTAAACATATCCTATAACGACATCGGTTGTAAAAAAATGACAACAGCACGTTGTGTGCCCAAGCGGTCACCCATACAAGTACTAACCACGCTCGACATTGCTTAACTTCAGTGATCGGACGAGAACTAGTATTTTCAAAGTGCTATGCCCGTTGCCTATACATTTTAGCTTGTACATAGAATAAAAATTAGGTTTAATAACAAAATTTAAAATAAATATTAAGTAATATTTTTGACGGTTCGCTTAATATAAAATATGCTTTTTTATCGTCCAAAATCCGTTTAAAACGATTTTAAATGGCAAAATTGTATAATAATACCGGCTAGAATCGGTTTACACATTTCCGTCCCATTTGCCGAGATTTACCCTCATACCGCCGCGTAAGATGTTTACACATCAAAATTAGATCTCATATCCATAACAAGACCATAAATATGTAATCCCACATTAGATATCATAGTTTTTTTAACAATTATAATTAAAACGCAAAGTATATCACAGGCCTTAAGTTAAGTATTAATAAAAAAGAATGCTATTTTTTGTTTCCAATTTGTATTCAGACCCCTAGCCATGACAACGGCCATATTTTGTGCAATAGCACATTATTGTGTTTTATTACCTTTGTTCTCAAATTCGAAAATTACATCTCGGGTTAATAGAAAATATAAATTTGATTTTAATGATGTTTCATCTAAATATATGGTACAATATCTATCTAGCTCTGACATAGTTTTTGTTTTAATACTTGAGGATTTGAAAACGTGATTATTATCTAATCAGTGTTTGCAGCTAACATTTTGAGTCGTTAGGTCCAAAGTATATTTCTTCGACAAAATCAAAAAATTTTCTTAAATCTGTAGGCTTTTGGTCTTAGGAAATAAAGGGTTAAGGCGAAGTTTTTATATTCGCGAGAATGTCGTCTCGCCTTTATTAACAGAGCTTGAATCTTAATAATTTAACGCAGTAATTTTTAAAACACTTCAGCTCATGTTTTGCGACTTTTAATTTTTCCGATTGCTTTTTATTAAATGCAATACTTCTTTTCAGCGACTTAATTTGATCCTTTCAACTTGCTTTTGCTATGCTAATAAACTATTGCTACCTTTGCTTACTGAGGATAAATGGTCCGATTCAATTTGAAGGGCCCAGGAAAGAAATGGCGACATGTTTCTTCATCTTAAATTAAATGTATTATCTTACAAAAATAACAATAAATAAAGGTCCAAAATATTAAAAAAAAATATGTGTCACTTTTATAAGCACACAACTGAAGTGAAACTTCTGAAAGAGATATTAGGAATTGAGTTTTATACTTTTTTTAAGCTTTTTTTCTTAACTTTTGCCCCTGGTTTCGACACTTTTTTCCCCCTTTTTTTATTATTTTTTCTTTATATCATTTTATAATACTTTTATTAACCCTCCGAACAATTATTTTTAAATTTTTGTTTCTTATTTGGTTTCATAATACTTTTATTAACATTCTGAACAATTTTTTGTTGTTTTTATTATTTGTTTTTAACATATTGTTACTTTCTTTTTTAATTTTTACACTTTCAAAAAAAAATCTTTTTTTTATAAAGAATTTTTTTTTGTCCCATAAATGTCATCCCCGACCTCATAGGTAAACTCCTTCGCCTTTTTTCGCCGAAAACCGCGTTTCTCTTACTTTTTTTATTATTATTTTTTCTTATTTCGTTTTATAATACTTTTATAAACATTCCGAACTATTTTTTACGTTTTTTCAATTTTCCATTTTCTCGAAAAATCTTGGATATCTGGGGAGGTGGGGGTTAATATTCTCACCCCCCACTGATGACCCCGTGACACGGGGTCATCCACGGGGTCATCGCTTGTCAGATTTTCGATGTACGGGGTCCAGTTTTCGTCCAAGATCCTCATTTTACCCCGGCTACAAGTCCTGAAATTTTCGGCTCTCTCGCTATACTGGAACATGCTTAAAGGGGCATTCCACCTTGATAACCGTTTCAACTTTGATAAGCGTTTCACTTTGATAAGCGTTTAATTTTTTCTGATTTTACCCTCGCTAAAGTAGCGTCACTTCAAAAAATTTTAATTTAATTAATAGAAAAAGAACTAAAAAAATAAAAGTAAGTTACAAAAAAAACAATTTTTTTTATTCTATGTATAATACTGTCAAGTTTTCAAATAAAAGCGTCTTGCGATCTCTTTATTTTGTGTAAAGTACAACACGCTTTTATTTGACATATTTGGGACATACTGCGTAATCTTTTCAATGATATTAAATTATTCATTTCTATAAACAGGGTTATCCAACGAAGACTAGACAAGCGATTTTTTTACTTTTCCTGTACTTTTATAAAAAAACTGAAATAGCCTTCTTATGTCATTTTCTCCCGCGAATTCGGATATGTTCAGCAAAAAACAATTGAACATCAAATAAAAGTGCTAGGGGTCACTTTGATATTTTTTTAAATGGCAGACCCTGTATATTACTACATTTTTAGACTCTCTAGAAAAATCTAAACACATTTTGTGTATAATATCCTATACCTATCTTTAGCTGTTCAGCAAATATTGACAGTTGAAAGGCGGGTATTTTGACACTTTGACAGGCTCTAAAATCTAAACCGCACAAGATTAAAGGAAACGGTTTGCACATTCCTATCTTAAGTTTTTAAACTATCAAATGACAGTATCTTCGAATTTAACCTGCGGATAAAATTAACCGGAACTTTTAAACCTCCGGTTAAATTCAAAGCAATTTGACGGCAGCAGAAAAATTACCAAATATTATCAATTATCAATTTGTTCTGAATAGTTTGAATTCAATAGCTCTTCTGAATATGAAAAGTATCAATTTTCAGACGTGTATATCTCAAAAATCATTGAAATTGGATATGAGTATGTTACAACACAATAATATGATGTCTTCTCGGTAAGTCGTCCTGTATATACTATTTCTAGTGATAAGAAGCTAAATTTAATGAGTCCAAGAGTTTTTGCGAAAAAAAATATAGCCGGAATTTTTATTGAATTTGCTCCATCCTTTACATCCTCACTGCATCATTGAAAACACTTTCTAGATTTTTGGCCCGTCCATTTACTCCAGGAATGAATCCGCTAAAGCTGATTTTTTTGGGAATATTTAGAATTGGTTGTCCAAATTAACATACTAAAAGTCCCCACCCCTCCGAGGGTGCAAACGACCCCAAAACTACCCCAATAAGTACAATTTTTATTTATATGCTAAATAGCTAGGGAACAGTTGATTTTTCGGAAAAAAATACTAGAGATAAAAATTAATGCCAATAAAATTTTCTATAAAATGGTATATAAGTATAATTTCATTAAACCAGTGGCGCGCAGCAAACGTCTAAAGTCTTGAATTATTTTTCGGTTCCGAAAAATCACGTTAGCATGGTGTAAACGTCACCGAGTTACTTTACTAGAACTATTAGTAGTTTGGTTTAGTTTGGGTAAGTCAACTCTTTAATAGAATTAATTGTACTTATAAGTCCCAAGATGATTTGAAAGAGTGTTTTAGCTATGAGTTGGCACCATACTCTCTATCTCTTTTCGATAATGGGATCTTCCAAAAAACTAAGAGATCTGCACTGCTTGAATTATTTGATAAAAAATGTATTCCATCATATACCATTCCCGAAGATACCTTCTTTGTAATTGATGGAGGATATTTACTTCACAAAATTATTTGGCAATTTCCAACGACTTACAAGGTCATATACAGCCAATATGTTAATTATGTCTGTTATCATTATGGGCAAAAATGCATGGTGGTCTTTGACGGATACAATAAAACCACTTCTACACAAATGCAAGAACAGTTTCGCCGATATGAAAGAAACACTTGCTCTGACATCTTGTTTTCTGATGGTATTATGACAACCATTCAGCCCCAGTTTTTCTCCAATAAAAACAATGAAAACCTATTTATTTCAAAAGTAAGTCAACATCTAAAAACAGCTGGTATTGAAGTTTTTCAGGCGGAGGGCGATACAGATACATTGATGGTAGAAAAAATCCTTGAAAAAAGAAATATAGAGAAATGGGTGACATTGGTTGGTGAAGACACCAACCGGCGCAGGAGACAGACGCTGTCATTTGCCCGCCAAATTCAAATTAACCATCATTTATTTATTTTTTTTTGTATATTTCTTCCAAATTTGGAGGTTCAATTAGATAAATACTTCCATATAACTCAAAATGTCATTTAGTTGGTTTTGATATATATTTTTCTTACAGACAATACGAATCAATATCACTAAAAGAAATAACATTGTAAAACGGAATGGCCAAATAAACTATGAATCTTACTTACCATTTAATAAATTTAATATAGCTAAACATAAATATTTATTATCATTATTAGTTGTAAAGGCTTTCAATTATTGATTAAGTGGATTTGAGAGAAATTTAGTTTAATTGTTCTAATGCTGCTTTCGATTATTATTTCTGGGTAATCTCTCTATAAGAAATAAAAGCAAAAATAATCTAAAGTGGCATAAGTTCATCTGCATCAAATGCAAATATTATAAGGACAAAGACGTTACAGATTCACACTTCAACACAATCCAATTCACTATTATCTTCAATTGTCTGTTAAAAAGCACAAATTAAAGAATACACTGTAATCACTAATAAAAATCAATAATTTACGTAAACAGCGAAACCAAACAAAGTGGCTATAGTCAAAAGCGATCTTATCGTGCGGGTCCAAAGATCACAATTTTCAGTAAAAACTTCATTCGTGGCAAATTTTGCGTGTAAAATCTCTCAAAAGAATGACATTTAATGAAAAATGTGACCTTTGGACCAGCACGATAAGACCGCTTTTGACTATATTACAAAAATGTTAAACCTGGCTCATTATTGGCATGCGTCATCATTCTAGTGCGGCGTTATCAAATTGAACATTTTTGATTCATGGTATATCTTTTGTTTCTTAATCAAACGTGAGCAAAAAAGAACATGTAAATTTATATACAGAAACGAGGGGCAACTTGGCAACCATGAGGAAAGCGATGACTTCTCCACCTGCGTTCGCTTGCCTAGATGAATGACAAGAAAACAAGTATAGGAAGTTACGTGAAATAAAAAGAAATAAAGAACAGTGGATATATTTACGGGGCCAGTTACCAGTCTCTGCCCAAGTTCTCGAAGAAGAGGACGCCAGCCGACCAGACAAGACCTCTGAGGACCGCCACCACCACCGCCAATGTAAGCCGCCCAGCTGGGACCAGACCCACGTTGCTTCCTGTAGAGCGGCGCCGCCAGCTATATTTCAGTTCGTAGTGCACTTATGAATGTATGTGATTTAAAAACCTGCAGTTGGCAAGTATGTGCACCTCCGCTCGCTTCTCTCGCTCCGGGTCTCAAGAAGAGGAAACTTACCAAGTGCTAACCCAAGCCATACCCAAGAATAACCCATAAATCAAGAAAAAAATTGTTTACTTAGAAAAACCAAAACCGACGAGATTTGAACCCGGATCGCCAAAGTGAAGGCTAACCATGCAGACCCCTAGACCATCTGCTGACTTACAAACAACTGGTTACATCGCGAAGACATGCGTCACCTCACGTAGCTAGCCAATCACGCGCCTCTCATTCACAAGTGCACTATGAACTGAAATCTCGCCCGCCGCCAAGACGATCGCCATCGCCATCGCCATCGCCATGGCCATCGCTGCCACCTGTCTTGTCCGCCTTCGCTCCCACTGCATGGGTAATGGATGTAACCCTCTCTCTTCCTCTCACATTACACTCTCTCTCTCTTTCTCTCTCTCTCTCCTTCATGGCTGGTGCTTGGTACGTTTACGACGAGTTCTACTTTCTCTTTCTCTTCCCGAGGCTGGTGCTTGGCACGTTTACGGCCAGTCTCATCTGTTGTCTCTCTCCTTCCTTCGTGGCTAGTGCTTGGTACGTTTACGATAAGTTCTGTTTTCTCTCTCTCTCTCTCTTTCTCTCTCCCTCTTTTCAAGGCTGGTGCTTGGCGCGTTTACGGCTAGTCTCTTCTCTACTCTTTCTCTCTCTCATACACGCGTACTTACCTACCACCGTTCCTTATCGTAGTAGCGAAGTATGACCGGAAAGCAGTTCAGTAACGTATCCGCGCACGCGCATTACATCCATGCAGGAAGTCATTTACTACTGTGGTACCGTGCCCATCCCGTATCTCATCATATAGTACCGTTATCGTTCAATCCTTACAGCCATCGTTTCATGTTTTCGCAAATATTTTCTTCATTATGCCGCGTGTTACCGCGACTGTCAGTAGGAGCTATTTTGTACCACTGTTGGGCCGTTTAGAAGATGAGTACCTGGTAATTGGACTCACGTAATCCGTGATCAAATTAGCTTCGCCGCTCGTGCAGTACCACTTCTTACCATTGGATACCGCGGCGTTATTTATATTCTTCAAGCAGATTTCTTACGCAGATATGCTACGTTTCGCATACCATACCCCCCTCGGGTAATACTTTATTTTAGTTCTTTTGTCGATACTTTAGGTTAGTGTAGTTCTCATATGAGTAATACTTTAGTTAAGTTTGGATAGGCTGGATTAGCATCAAGGACTCACGATAATACTCAGATAATTCTTTAATTGAGACCCTAGGTTAGCATAGGTTTCCTCAGAGCGTTGAATAAACCATTACTTATATTTAAAGTTGGCAATACAGATGAAATTGTTTGTTTTCTTTCTAATTTCCTTCCTGCTAGTTTGAATCAGTAGAAACCAGTACTGACATGCGCAATAGACTCCAAGTTTGCAGTTTCTTCACTGTATAAAAGCTGCCCGGTGCACTGTGGGCACCTTACCGCAATAATCCAACCCGGTGGCGCTCGAGAACCAATCATTGCATGACGATACCGATGCAAGCCGAAGAATCCGAAGCGCCTAACGCTATAATGAAAGGATTTAAAAAAAAGGCACATTTGAGCGTGCTGGATTTCTTATATATTTATCTTGAAGGTTCAAACTAGCATACTTATATTAACGAAACGCAAAAGTTTTAACGAGACTAATAACTCGTGAATTCAAGATAACTAATAATTTAAAAGTGAATTAACAAGTATCGACGACAATAAATTACGAAAAAGGTATTGAGGACTTAAAAATATATTATAATAATAAAACTACGATAATAAAAACGCTTTAATTTGGATGTTTATAATCTTGCTGAATTGTTTGGAATACTTTAACAATACCCGAAACCGACTTACCAACGCGGTGCATGCAAACCTCGATGACTTTTAATCAGCAAACACCACTTTAACTGTATATCAAAAAATGCAATATAAATTACCATGAAGGTGATAGATATCTATGATGAGGCGAGGACTCTTGCTTGTCACTTAACGAAAGTCAAGCGATCTTCAATTCCATTGGCAGAAAAATCAGAATCAATAATAATTTATGCCTACCCTCAAAACATATGTACCTACTGAGAAATCAGGAGTTATGTCTTTATCAGATCCGTCACAACCCTCCCCGTAAAATATAATAAACCCTATCGCATACCATCTACACAAATACAAAAAGCTTTCAACCTGCATTCATTTAAGTTCGCCAATATAATCAGGTTAGACACGATGCTACTAAATCAGCTTTATGATGAAATCAACAGCCGTATAGAGGGTCTTAAACAAGGGGCGCAAATCACTGATAATATCCTTATACCAAACAGATGAAACGGGTTTATTAGCACAATAGTTGACATTATTTCGGGGGCCGATCCTCGAACCAGTGATCGGTCACATCTCGTGAAAATACAGTGAAATTCGTATTTTTTAAACAGCCATCTTTCACATCATTTTTCTTCGCTTGGTCGGAAGTAACCGAAATGTGAAGGGAAATGGATATCATTATCCGCATATCACCTTATTTTCTTGATATTTTGTATTTTCAAAATTCCTATTCAAATAACCTTTTCATTTTACTACTAATTTTAAATTATGAATGAGTTAGATGAAATATTTCTTGCCCACAAAATTACTAATGATTTTGGCGAGGCAGAAGGCAATGTGGAAGAAAACCGTGGTCGTGTTTTTCATCGCATAGTTTGATGCTTTCAATTATTTTGATGAAAGTTATGTTAAATAATTTGAGCTATTTAAATCACTAAGCAGACGATTAATAGATTTGGCAACACCCTTTATGCGAGAGCCACAAGAATGTGTACCCTTTCAATAAAGACAAAAGTAAGCATGTAATGCAAACTTAGCAAATAAAGTAAGAGCTAAATTGTCAAAAAAGATACCTAGATTTAAAAAAAAATAAAAAATTAGTAGAGACATCAGTGAAGCAGCTCCAAACTTACCTATCTACTACTGAAATTCGGAATGTCGAAAACAATGAGAAAGCCTCTTGAGTTATATTAAAACAAAAATAAAATAGTCAGGTACCTGGATAATTGAGCATTTTTACCAATACTTGCACGTAACAGGATTGGTAAAATTGGCAGTCCAAGAATCCATTCTGTCCTCACATCATCCGTTCACATAATTTTTCACGTCACATATAAAAATGACGTATTTTACATTAATTATATCAATGCAGGGATGAAGCCAATTTTCAGCAGAATATTAGTAAATGAGGATCATGCAATTTAATTTCACAGAGAATAAATGTTTTCAAATTAGTTGTAATATTAAAACAAAGAATATTCTAATCTCCGTTCTATTATATTTTGGGTTTGTATTAAAATAGGACAACTACAATACCTAACTTGGTCACTCGTTAAAAAACTTGAATAAGGGATAACTTTGAGATTGAGTGCAATTCATAACTGTCAGAATCAACGTTCGACTGAGTTTGCCACAGAGCGCAATACTACTGAAGTTTTCTCGTTAAAATACCTTTTATTTATTAAATTCAAATTCAAATTCAAATTTATTTCCATAAAGACATACAAAATGCATAGGAATTGTCATACAAAAATATTATCTAGTAAATAAAATAAAACAACACTAAATCTAGAAATTACAGAATAACAGAAAAAACTAAAGCTATACCACATAAAGCCATATTGCTCTCAAAATTGTTCTTTAGACACTTAAAAATTGTGTGAGAAATACTCATTTAGAGAATAGAATGAACACTTCATTAGTTTCGCTTTTGTATGGGATTTAAATTGTGAAGGACTTGGCAAGCTTTTAAGTGACCAGGGAAGATGATTGTAAAGCTTTAGTGCCATAATACCAGGGCCTCTAGCCGCCTGAGTCAGCCTTGACTGCGGAATGTAGAGGGCATTCGCATTTCGGGTTTCATAACTATTTACATCACCACACAGGTCGAAAGAACTTTTATTTTTATGGATATAACAGACACTCTGTAGGATGTACAAACTAACCACTGTTAGTATATATTCACTCTTAAAGGTGAGCCTACAGGTACTATTCCAATCCAGACCAAACATATTCCTGATTATTCGCTTTTGAGAGATAAGAACACGCTCAATATGTGTAGAGTATCCCCAAGCCAGCAAACCATATGATAAAACAGAATTTACACATGAGTAATAAAATACCCTCAGTGTATCCCTATTAACGAAATTTTTTAAGAGCATGATGGCATAATTCTTAGAGGACAGAGTGCTGCATACCTGATCTATATGGTTTTGCCATGTAAGACGGTCATCCATCTGCACACCCAGGAACTTGACAATCTCACTCTGCACAAGGGTTGCACCGTCCCTTTTGACAAGCAAACTTCTGTCATAGTTTACTCGGATAGGAGCAAAAAGAACCATGCTAGTTTTTTGGCAGTTCAAAATTAGTCCTTTCCTAGAGCACCACTCAGAGACCTCTCTTACACGTGCATTTGCTCTATTGCTTAAGTCGCTGAAGTCATCACCTGCTATGATTGTGGATGTGTCATTAGCAAATAGGGTAACATAGCACTGGTTAAGAAAAAGTGGAAGATCATTGATGAATAAGATGAACAATATGGGACCCAAGACACTGCCTTGGAGAACACCGCAGGCAAGACTTAACCAATCAGAAACTGTGACACCATTTCGACTCCTTATTTTGACACATTGTGTTCTTCCCGATAGATATGTCTCGAGCCATTTATATGCTGGACCTCTTATTCCATAGAAATTAAGTTTATTTAGTAAGATGGAGTGATCGATTGTGTCAAAAGCTTTTGTGAGGTCATGAAAGACTCCAACGGCTTTTAGTTTGCTTTCAAAATTTTCTAATATGTTCAAGTATAGGGAAACAATGGCATCTGCTGTGGACTTTCCAGCTCTAAACCCAAATTTTAACTAACCCAAATCATTTAATAGCTTATATTTCTCCAGAAAAGAAACCAGTCTTATTTTAAAAGCCCTCTCAAAACATTTTGAGAAAACAGGTAGCAAAGTTATTGGCCTATGGTTATTCAAACAACAAGTATCCCCTTTTTTATAGACTGGCACAATAACAGCTTTCTTAAGTTCAGAGGGAAAATAGCCAATTTCAAAGGAAATGTTAATTAGATATGTCAGTGGCTTTATTATTTGTGTTTGGCAGGATTTCAGCAGACTACAGGGCACATCATCAGATCCTGATGAACATTTGTTTGAGACAGAAGTTATTATTTAGTTATTTCTTCCTCAGTAAATGGTGACAGGAACAATGAATTACATGTCATTTGACCAGGAATGGTAGTGGAATGTTTAGTGTCAATGTTACAAGTCAATTATTGGACAGAACCTATGAAGAAATTATTAAAAGCATTGGCAGTTTCCTGATCTCTGTTAATTTTTTTTACCATCAAAAACAATACTACCAATTCCAGGATCTTTTTTTGTTTTAGTTAGATTTATATGAGAGCGTATTATTTCCCAAGAGGTTTTGGACATATTCTTAGATCTCATGAGCCTACTGGAGTTATGGAATTTCTTTGCTTCATTAATATTATTCCTGTGGCTTTTTAACGCTTGCTTATAAAGAAACACAGCATTATCTTGATTTGATATTTTGGCTTGGTGATAAAGAGTTTTCACCTCTAAGCTCTTCCTGATCAACTCCGGAGTTAGCCAGGATTTGTCTTTTCTTTTTATGTCCTTATGTTTTATTTGTAAAATTAGAGGAAAAGCCATGTTAAATAAGCTTAAGAAAGAAGAAAAGAAATTTGTAAATTTTAAGACATTATCATTAATCAGAAGCAGATCATAAACCCACCTTTCCTTGGATAACAAAAAATTGAAGTATATAATTTATATTTCCCTCAGAAAAAATGCGAACCCATTTATTATCTTGCACAACCTCACTCTCACCATCAGGGCTGAAGAAGGCAATCTGAGCCCGGTGATCAGAGAAATGTACATCGACCGTTCGACAAGAGTCAGACTGAATATCTTCATTTGTATAAATGTTATCTATAAGAGGTTTAGAACTTCCCTGTATTCTAGAATAACCCTCAATTATTTGTGAAAGTCCATATGAGGCAAAAATATTTTTAATATTTACTGTGTTTCTTACATTCGAGTTTAAAATCCCCATACATGAACAATATATGCTTACCTTTTGTAGCAAGACTGAGTAGTTTTTCTAAAGAATCTACAAATGTAGTATATACAATGAACAAGGGGAACGATAAATACAACAGACGATTATTTTACAAGTGGTACTTAGTGTTAATTTTACCGCAACTGCTTCAAATAACTTTTCTATAACTATATGACTTACATCAAGAGGGCAGTGCTCATGCATATCTTCCCGTATAATCACTCCTCCACCCCTTGACGTCTGACGACTAAAACTTGCTGCCATTTGGTAGTTTGTCAGTTTGAAAGTGTTTACTTCATTTGTATCTAGCCATGTCTCTGAAATGCACAACACCTCGGGATAAGCTTCCAATTTCAAAAATATTTCACGATCACTGGCCTTTAATCGTAGACTTCTAACGTTTAAGTTTAGTATGATGTGTTGATTTTTATTGTCTTTGCCGGAAACTCTTGTAGCTGCGTTGTTTATTTCGGAAATTGCCTTTTTTTGTTGGAAAAAAATATTCAGATACTCCAATTCCTACTGGCCAAGAGTTTGAGTTTAGAATTGTTTTTTTGAATTGGGCATCTACAGCAACGCCGAAGGAATTATGAGGACTATTTGTCTTACTGGTCTTCACACATATAAATTCATGTTTTGGGAATTTTTTACATAGATATGATCTTCGGTGTATGTAGTTTTGTACTTCGTCACATAAAGCCATATTTTTTCAGAGGCTGCAACATCACTTCCATTTTTATTGGACCCTATGACCTTGACCTATTGTGCTGTTCCTGGAACTGCAGATACCCTGGTGCTATAGCTCAAGGAATTTCCATGATTTGCTGGTTTATCACTAGTTGTTTGGCTACCTATTTTAGTGTGTTCATTTTCTTCTTGGGGTGCTACAACGTTCCTTGCTGGTTTTGTTGCTTGGTTGGCAAAGTTTTGATCTTGAGTTAGAAATCTTACAAGCTCAGAATTTACTTCCTTTATTGCTGTCACAACAGAATCCAGCTTTTTTCCAACTTGACAATCAATGGCATTTACTATCTTATTTAAAATATCAGGGTCTCCATGAATTTCTTTCCGAGCTGCGATATCCACTTGTAGCTGGTTATCATGGCTTGGTAGTTTCTCTGGCTGTGTTGTAGAACTTTTACTTTCCAATTTTTGGATATAAGCCTCTAAATTTGCTAGCCTAGCTCCCATCTCAATAACCTGGGGATCATTGAGAAATTTTGTATGCACTCTGGACAGATGAATAATAGAGATCTTCCCTTAGTTGGCATAACTTGAATCTCAACAGGTCTAATGCCAGAGCAATTTGCACATATTATTCTGTGACAAAAATCACAAGCACATCCATAAAGCTGGCCCTTCTCCTCCCTTAAGACACAGACTTCATCGCATTTATAACAGCCTCCAGTAACCGCGGCCCCCTGAGCCATATCGCGGACTTGTGTCAGGTCCGCGAATGCAAATGGAAAACGCCACAAGCCGTTGACCTGGCAACACTGTTGCGCGACTGTCTACCACGTGGGCAAAAAGCCAAAGAACAAGAAGAAGAAGAAGAAGAATCAGCTGACTGTCAGTGTTCAATGACAATAGCTTGTTTTTTATTTGGTTTTCAGTTTTCAAAAACAATTTTTCAAAACGATTTTTACACTAAATTCACAAGAATTCAGAGCTGCCTACACTTATCTACACTCGGAAAATGCTGCACATCAATTTACAACAGGTCACAACATTTAAAGAGCAAGTTTTACTCTATAAAAACGTAAACTTCAGCACACACAAATACAACAACTTTGACAGTTAAACAAGATGAATGAATATTAAGTACTTTATATAATAAGCTCTTCTGGGCATAAGTGTCGCCATAATACTAAGCTTCTTGGTGTATTTTGGAAAATAAGCATATTTTTCATATAACAGCGATCCTAACTGAAAAACTAAGGCGTCTCCCTAATAGTAATTTTTTTATGGCAGTGGCACACACACTAAAAGGAGACCCTATGGCGCTCGACGAGCGGTGTGTGTGCGAAGATGTTGATTGATACGGCTCTTGAATATTTGTAAGTTGTAATTAGTGGGAAACAGAATGATGTCCTGGGAGCGAGTTCCACAGTGATGCAGTGCGCCAGACAAAGGAGTTCCTGTAAAGCGATGTTCTAGGTGTTTCCAGTTGTACGACGATTTGGTGCGCTCTTGCCGTCTGTCGTGACTGTCTGACAGGAGCTGCCAGGAGCGGGATGAGGAGGACCAAATCCTGGGAACATCTGCCGTGAAAGTATCTGTAAAACAGGGATATCTCAGCTACATGTCTGCGGTGTTCCAGACTATCTAGATTCCGGGTCAACTCCGGGTCGCCGACGAGACGTACAGCTCTCTTCTGAATGGAATCCAGCAGCTTTAGGGTGTGCTTTGGTGCAGCACCCCAGATATGTGAGCAATATTCTAAGCACGGTCTTATTTGCGCTTTGTAGAGCAAGAGCAACTGCTGCGGTGTATAGAGTTTTTTGTTGCAAAAGAGCACACCAAGCTTCTGGGAAGCTGATTTTGCGATGTTAGCAACGTGGTTATGCCAGGACATATTGCTGTTGACCGAGACACCCAGCAGTCCGATTGACGAGGATGAAGGAATGGTCGACCCTGCCATAATGATGTCAGGGCCCGCTGTATTGGCCCTCTTGGTAAACGTGGCTGCTTGGGTCTTTGCTGCATTGAACTGGACCAATTGCCGGTCGCCCCAAGTTTGAACTTTCTCCAGGTCTTGATTAATTGCTGTAATCTGCTCCTGTCTGCGGTGATGAGTCTCAGTCGCTGGTAAGGGTTTTTCTGATCTAAAGTGGGAGACAAGGGTACTGTCATCTGCAAAACTGTAAAGAGGATTATTTGTTTGTTAACTGATATAAAATATAGTTTTTGATTATCCCATATTAATATATTCAATACATTTGCAGCTACTTTAAGGCGATGGTATAACACAAAGCATTAGGTCCGAAAAGTTAAGAAATAGGGTCCGTCTCGATTTATGATTTGTATTATCGAAAATACTAACAATTGCCTAATATAACTATTGGCTTCACAATAAATCGAAACGAAACATTTTCTAAAAAATGCAACACGCTGGTAAAGTATGTAACAAATTTTTCCAAAAAATATAGGGATGTATTCGGAGAACATTGTAATCTATACAAGTTTGTTTTTAGCGCATATTTTCATTCTTTAGAGCTTTTTGCTTCAAACTCCTTTACAAGTAGTACGGTTTCAATTTGTCAAATATGGGATCCTGTGTGCAGATTTATGATACAATATTGTGTAATACGTAAAAATTGTCAGAAATCTGTGTAGAATAAGAATATTGATAGATCTTCCCTAGTAAATATGGCAGAGGGGTATAACTCACCCCTTCAACATCCCTAAAGGAACAAGTATTAAATTAAATAAAATTATGTAAAAAAACTGTTGCATGATTTAAAAAATATTTTTTTATTTAAGATAACAGAGAATATTATTTAAAAAGTGACATGGCGGTAAGTTTTACCCCTTGCGTCTGAAAGGGGTAGTCTTAATCCATGTGTAACTTGAAAATGACTATATTTTTTTAAAGCTTCAAATTGTAAATAAATCTAAATGACAATTTTCGCAGCAGTAACAGGGGTGAAACTAATAGAAATGACTGATAATGAAATGATTCCATTGGTTTGTGGCGTATTATAAAATGTAATACCCAACAATCAAGATAAAAAATAGGTAGGTACCTTAGTTTCTTAGTATTGGGGGTAGGTGCCTATTTGAAACGTTTTATTGTAAACTTCCTCATCTCTTCTCGTTTCTTCTTGAAGGGTCACGTGTGTCAGTTGTCAGGTCATCAGATGCTTATTCCTAATCAAAATTAGATCACGTCGATCAAGACCGTTACGATTTAATTGGCGTGAGCCTATCAGTGGGTGGTTGGTTTATTTTTGTTTGTGATTTCAGATTTTTGAGGCGGATATTCCGGTTTAAAAACTGAAAATTTGTAGTGTTGTTTTGTATGGTTGTGTTGTTAATAAGGAGGTAAAAAGCCAAGGGCTCTTACAACAAGGTAGGCTGATTTCAGTTGTATTTTAATAAAGCAGTATGGCCATATCCGAGGTCATAAGTATTACCAAGGCTTGGTTTGTTACAACAATTTTTGGTTCCCGGTAGTGGGTTTTGCGGTTTTGATTTCTTGTGCCTACCTCTAGGTATTTCATTTTTTATATTGTAAGATAGATTAAAAATCGGATTGAAATGAATCCCTCTTACGATATTGTGTTTTCTCGCGACGATCTGAAGTGAAAAAGCGGCAAATTTTGGAGAGTCGACCAACGCCAAATTTAACGACAATTTTTAGCTAAAAAAGGGTGGACCATCGGAATACTTCGCGAGCGTTTCAAACTTCCTGGTTCGATAATACCAACCTGCAACCATATTTTCTTTGGGATGGATTTTAACATTGATGTTGCGCGTACTGATAACGTGGCCTGTAAACAGCTTTACCGATTATTAGACAAATATAATTTAAGCCAACTTGTTCATTCTCTCACCAGGATTTGTTCAAATTCTAGCTCCACTATTGACATATTAATTACTAATTCACCGCAATTGTCTAGCAAAATTGAGATTATTAACATGAAAGATATCTCTGATCATCATTTGGTGTATTCAATTCTGCATTTGGAAAAGACGCGGATACCGGTTTTATTTCGAACTTACCGTGATTACTCTAGTTTTATTTAAGATAACTTTTTATTCGATTTATATTCTATTCAGTGGGATCTAATGATGTGAACGAAATTATTTTGTTTTTGAACTTAAATATCAATGAAGTATTCGACATTCACGCTCCCTTCAAAAAGTCTAGGATTACTAAAGCACCGGCTCCCTGGATAAGCCCTAATATTAAGTTTATGATGAAATTACGGCAAAAAGCTCTATCTAAATATAAAAAAAAGAAAACAGATGCAGCATTTAAAGAGTATAAGCAACTTCGAAACTTTGTTACATCAGCAGTTATGAATGAGAAAAAGGCATTTCTTTACCATAAATTTAAAGTCGATCCCAAATCTTTTTGGAAAATTTTAAAATCATTAAACATCCATAGCTCTTCTAATTTCTGTCAAAGTACACCTGAGTATAAACCCTAACAATTTAATAAATTTTTTGTCGAGAGTGTTCCAAAAGTGAAAGCTTACTCTGGAACTAATATTTTGCAGCAACATGAAAATAATAGTTATCTAGACGACGAACGTCAGCTTAAATTTAAAGAAGTAAGTGAAGACCTAGTAACTAAAGTAATTTCTCAAATTAGAAGTAATGCTGTGGGTTCCGACTTTATAGATATACGAATGATTAATCTCGTTACTCCTTACATTACTCCGTATATTACATTTATTATAAACCACTGTATAAGGTTTAATGTTTTTCCAGAGGCTTGGAAGCAAGCTGATATAATTCCCATTCCTAAGACTGGCAACCCAACTGAATTGTCACATTATTGCCCAGTAAGTATACTCCCAACAATGTCAAAAATTTTTGAGAAAATAACTTATGCACAACTTAATGAATTTACCTCTAATAGGCAATTATTGCCACACAGTCGGGGTTTCGCGTGAACCATAGTACCAGTACCGCTCTCATTCATGTCTGTGATGACATTTTGAAAGCTTTTGATCAAGAAAAGACAACAGTATTGGTGCTGCTAGACCTCAGCCATGCCTTTCATACCTTAGATCATTCCATTTTATTAGCAAAACTTGAATGTTTTGGTCTTCATAGATCTAGTGTTAGCCTTCTAGATAATTAGTTATTAAAAAGGTATCAATGGGTAAAAGTCAATTCTATTTGTTCTGAATATCTGGAGCTATCACGGGAAGTTCCACAGGGAAGCATTCTTGGTTCCTTACTTTTCTCCATGTATACACGTGATTTTCATAAACAACTTCGCATTTGTCGTTCACACCAATTTGCAGATGATACCCAGCTGTACCACCCGTTTAATCGCACTGAAATTGATGAGCCTGTGCTGGCTTTTAATTCGGATCTACTGGCCATGTCTAATCTATGCTTAAGCCACAAATTAATTCTAAACACTGCCAAATCCAAGCTGTTGGTATTTGGAAAACCTCTTCCTAGTACGGCGAGAATAAGTATAGATGGTTCGTGCCTGATTTCTACTAATAATGAGAAGGGTTTGGGAATTGTTCTGGATGCTGACCTGAGATTTGTGGGACATGTATCGAAATTATTACAGACATGTTTTTACAAATTAAAAACTCTGTATATGAATAAAGATTTTCTTTCGACAGATGTAAGACTGCACCTCTGCGATTCATTAATATTATCCCTTATTAACTATGCAAATATGCTCATCTGGCCGGCACTATATCAACGTGAAAAAAATAGCCTACAAAAAATCCAAAATGCTTGCTTGAAATTTAGCTTTAATATGAGAAAATATGATCATGTAACTCCGCTACTAGAGAGGTCCAAATGGTTGTCTATGGATGAAAGATTTACACTGCAGTTGGCTACACTTGTGCATAAAGTACTCCTTTCTGGCGAGCCGGTATACTTACGTAATAAATTTACATCAAATGTTAGTATTCATGGTAGAGATACCCTTGTCATTCCTAAGCATAGAACCGCAAAATTTCAGGGCTCATTTAGCTGTAATGGCCCTAAATTGTATAATTCTTTACCACCTGAAATTAAATCACTTTCCTCCGTAACAACATTTAAGCAAAGAGTTAAACGCATTATTTTAAATA
>JAEQML010067234.1:0-19272 GCA_016904865.1 Pissodes strobi
TATTGAACTGTTTACCTTTTTTCTCTGCTAATTTTGAACGTATAATTCTAGTTCAGACGGTTGGCTAATTAAATTATTGAAAGGGAGGGCTAAGGCACTAATCCCACGGACTATAGTTGTTTCTGTAATTGATACAGTAGTTGTCTTGGCAGGATTTAGTACTCTCTTCGAGATTTAATTTTGATGGTCTGAGGACATTGCAGTTAGCAGCTGGTGGATACTTCTCTATCATACTGTTTTTTTTTTTTTTTTTTATCTTTAGTCCTTTTAATAAGTAATTGTCCCGTCTAAACTATCTGAGTATGTAGTTCTGGCCTCGCAGGTGTCATTTCGTCGGTTTTTTTTTTTTTATCCTACACCTACACAGCTAGGTGGTCGTTACTTTGTTCAGGACCATCTGGTGCTTCTGATGTTGGTAAGTCTTGATAGTCTTGATTTGGTTAAGTTATTTCCTCAGCTAGCGTGAGAGGATCTTCTAATGCATTTGCAAATGCAAAAGAGTTTCCTTGGTTTTGCTACTTATGATATCGATTGCATCTGCAAATGCAACTATCTGTTAGCCTATTTACAGCATCTGCAAATGCTGCAATTTCTGTTTTTGAACAGAAAAATAGGTTCATGAATATGTTCACTATCTGCAACTGCAATTGCAGACAGTGGGTACGATCGATTGTATCTGCTAATACAACGAACTATTCACCTTTTTGCTTGCTGCTTAACCCTGGTTATGCTTTCGACTGCATCTGCAAATGCAACGATTTTTTAGCATATTTACAGTATCTGCAAATACTGTAATTTCTGTTTTGAATAGAAACCAAGAGTGTAATAATTCGCTACCTCCAATGCAATGATTTTATGTAAGAGGGTTGCAATAGTATGGTGGTTATTTGTTTTTGTATCTGCAAATACATAGCACTATACCGTTTTATTTTTGTCAGTACATATATCCTTTACATCGGCAACTGTAGGGATATAGTGTGCCTCTAACTACTTTTACATAATATACCTACTGGGGTGGAGGCTGTTGGGGGTCCTTCACATCTGCAAATGTGAAGGCCAATTTTAGTTAAAGTTATTCGCATCTGCAAATGCGAATTTGTAAATAGGTATTATTATTATTAGTTATTAACATCTCCTGCAAGCAATGTTTACTCCAATTTTTTCCCTCACCGGACGGCTCATGTCAACACGAATTGTTTAAAAATAATGCGTTCCGGTATTACATTGCTTCGACGAAGCCGAACGATCACATTCCGCCTTTTTCCCTTAATTTTGGGTTAGTTTTGGTTAGCACTTTTAGTTCTTGTTGATTGAGCCTCCGTTGCGAGCAAAGCCAACGGAGGGCCATGCAAGCTATAATAATACCCAACTTGGGATTTTGCTCGTAAATTATGCGTCAGGTTGCCTTTGTGGCTAGTTTTTAGAGGTTAATTTCGTGAGAAAAGGACACTCTTCGACTTCAAAATTTTAATTTTTTATTTTATTTTTATTTTTTTTTAAAGTATTTGTTAATACAGTAATAGCAATAATTACAATATACATAGTCCTTATTCCTCTAGACAGTGTTTTTGAACACTGGTATCGAGGATAATTGCATTTTAGTAATAATAACAGTATGATTTCCTAATATTGTGGCTATGAATATCCTTTGAAAATATTATGATAATATTTTAATTTTGAGTTTTATTTATTATCCTGTAAATAAGTTTATTCTGTTCAAATTTTAATACCTTATGTAATTGCCATACTCTTAAATTTTCATATAGATCTGCAGTATGAGTCAGTGGATCATAATTAAATATAACTTTGTTTTTTGTTTTGCAATATTTGCATCGAATCGAATTGTAGTTTATAGTCCCACATGTGCCCCATACGGGGATCAAATATCGAAAAACGAATGATACGAAGGCATTATAACCATTTGTTTCTATTTTTATATTCCTTTATATGGTATATAAACGTTTTATTCTATGTAAAACATTAATAAATATGCAGGCCGACCGGTATATATTTCCTCCTTTTGATTGTGTTATGTAAACACTTTTTGTGATTGAATAGTATATTTCTTTGGTAGGATGTACGATTAGACGAGATTACTAGAGAACGGTTCGAATAGCTCGTATCGTTAACTGTTGCTTATTACTTATATTCATTTCGATATAATATATTTCAATTCCGAATATATTGTTTGATTCTGTGTAATTGTGCAAAGACGAAAAATAAATGTAACAATGTTTTGTCATGCCCTCGTATATAAATAACAGTTTGTTAGTATAATTCAAATCGCAGTGAGCACATTTAATTTTTGTTTACTGCTTCATTCGCATTTTTGACTGTAACCCCTTCGCACTCTATTTTATTCTAATAAGTATAGTTAGTTTTAGAAGTTTGAGAGTATTTTCCATTTCAATTTTATTAAGTAAAAAAATAAGGGTTACAAGTGTCATATTTATTCATAATACTCAGTTTAGTATTAACACATTTAGTTTGCTTTTATACAAGAGATTCTGTTTTTATATATTTAAGATAACCAGGTATTTATGTATATTTGAAATTTTGGCATATAATATAATATGGACTCACCCCCTGATTCGCTTCTTCCGATGCATATTGCCCCCTTTTTTCGCCTCCTTTGCGAGCAAGACGTATCACTAACACTTCACTATACTAGAAATACGATTTCTAGGCATTTTTCTTCTTAAAACCAAAAGAAAGAACCGATTTACGGATTCTTGCTTGTCACCGACCGGTACAAAATTGTAATGACGCATCAAGGCGATGCATGAGCTCGAGCGGCTAGCCAGGGTCGGCTGAATCACCATGTTTTTAGATAACTTCTTTAAAAATTGTACCGATTGGGAAAAAGTTGTATACTACAAAGTGTAATGAGGGATGGCGGAGATGCGAAGGATAATTACTATTTTTATTATTGTTGAAGTTGAAGTTCTACATATAACGCAAGAAAGTTGAAGGATTTTTCTTGTACTGGACCATGCCATTTTTAATTCTGTTTTAAACTATTCCTTTGCCTAAATACATTGCTGTCTGGCATTTTTAAAAATATTTTTAATATGGTTTGGGCGTTAAATTTTTTCGTTGCCGTTTCCTTTGCAAATAAGTTGAAGTTATTATACACAAGAAAACATAAATACTTTATAATATGTTTGAAACTAGACCTTTCCTTAAAGCATTGCTAACTGGCACTTTTAATAATATTTTTATTATAGTTTTGGGTGATTTTTTGTTTTTAAAGAGATTACTATTATTTTTATTATTATTATTATTATTATTATTGCAAAAGACTACATCATAAACTATAATGCTTTCTAAAAACATTGCAGACTATTTTTTAAGTTATTCCGAATTTTCTGCTACAAAATAGAGATAATGCTTCCTAGTATTGTTTAGTACAGAGATTTATTGAACCCATAATTTCAGCATTATACCGCCGAAAAAATGAATAAAAAATATGAAATAAATACCAAAAAATTTAAAACGATATCTTTATTTTTGGCATGCCCAAAGCAAATGCATGCACGGAGTAGTTTAGTTTATCACCAAAAAAATACATACTTACACCTCAAATAACGCTCCAGATGGCGCAAAATATGTAACTCGAGATGTGCGTGGTTTTCGCTATAAAAGGTATGGAAATCGGCTTCGATACGCTGTCAGTAAGTACAAGGACTCCGGCAACCCACTTGTCTCGAAAAAGAGCCGAAAATCAAGGGAGATAAGATCTGTCCTGTATCTCAACGGGCACAAGCATGTTTTTCTCAAAAAAACAACGTCGTAAATTTCGACGGTGCTGAATTTTATTATGGATTTTTATGGGTTTTTGATAACATGCCTCCCTGCAGGTACAAGAACGTATTTTACTTTCTCAACTTTACGACTGAAAATATGGCATTTTTACATATGTACAATTGTTCCGACCACATGGCCTTTCTCAAACCGTATTTTTTATAAAATTTTTACCGGCACCTTCAGCTAGAAATAAAGACACTTTACATGGAATTAAAATAATTAAATATACAGTACTCACACATAATATATTAGACAACTATATAAAAACATTAGTCACTAGTTTAAAATTTAGTCAAAACTAAAATTAATGATCAGAAATCCATGTTAATAGTAAATAAAAGTGACATTATTTGTAGCTGTAGATGCCAATAAAAACTTAATTAAAAATAATGATATAATAAGGAAAAACATCACTGAAAACATAGATTGATTTCGATAACAAGAAACTAATAGAAGTAAATAAATAAATAATAAGTATATGGAACTGCTGCTTGAACCATCAAATATCTGATTTATTTTTAAATTGATTTCGAACGTATTGGCTCTCGCTTCGCAAATAGCAACCACTAGCAAAATCCACTTTGAACTCGATTGTACCACGTATTGAATATATGACATTTCTTAGTCTATATAGGTAATATATACTTCAAAATGAGAAAGAAAAGTTCTTTTTCGGAAAACCGTAAAGTTACCATTACCTGATTCTATTCCATTTCGAAAAGAACTTTACCTTTCCACTTTGAATTATCCATCACTGTATGGCCAAAAATATGGAATAAAATTTCAATTTTTAAGTAAGCAATGTTTTCAAAAAACGCTGAAACACGTTAACTGATTTTGAGTTTTTCGTATTTTTTTGGTTAAATAAAAAAAATTCCCCACCTCCTAACCTCCAGTTACCCCAACTTTTTTTTTCCAAATGGAAACCTATGTCTTGTGTGTGATGTGCTCGTTGAAAAGCTCATGAAAAATGGAATCCAGCCATACCACGTAAACAAGTTTTATGTTTGCAATAGCCAGGATTTTGGGGCCTTATAAAATAACTACCGTAGTGAGGGACTATTGGGAAAAATTAATAAGAAATAAAGAATTTGAACCATTATTATTGTTGCTAGAGCAAAAAATTAAGTATTTGTGTGTCTTTTTTTATCTGTCACGATGTTCAGGCTAATTGTTTAATTTAGTTGTAAATCGGAAGTATGAATAATAGTATCGTGTCAAAAACCAAAACTTTAAAATCACAATGGTATAGACGGAAATGCAGCGTATCGAAATTTTGATACTACTTGGGTATGGAGACAAAATAAGAAGTCAACGTGAAGTGTGTGATTTATTTAATGCAAAATATCCCGAAAACTAAATCTCACAAGGCACAGTTAGTAAAATATTTCACAAATTTGAGGAACACGGTATAGTACGTGATTTGCCCAAATTTGATGGGACAGTTGCTTTGGATGACGATAAAAAACTGGACATAGCATTAGAAATTGCTGAAAATCCTCATACTTCAACGGTTTCATTGGCTCGTAGTCAGGATATGCTTCGAACTACAATTCGAAGGTTTTTAGAAAAAAATAAATATCATCCGTATAAGGTATGCCTTGTTCAAGAGCTATTGGAAGACGATTATGATAGGCATTTGGAATTATGTGAGGAAATGATAAGACGCTGTGCCGACAACAATGACTTTACACTGGATATATTTTTGTCGGATGAGGCTACGTTCTATTTAAAGGGAGTGGTTAATAGACACAATTATCGCTTTTGGTTTCAGGAAAATCCACACTGGATATCAGAAGTGCATACGCAGCGTCCTCAAATAGTTAATGTATGGGCAGGTATTATCAATAATAGAATTTTGGGTCCATTTTTTTTTTGAAGAAAACCTTACGGCCGAACGCTACCTAGACTTCCTAACATTCGAACTGATACCTGCGCTGGCTTAGATTTTTCCTCATAGAATAGATCCAGGTATACATGATGAAAGAATTTGGTTCCAACAAGATGGCGCTCCTCCACATTTTGGTATTAATCTTCGCAGGTACTTAGAACAAATGGTTCCAAATGGTTGGATTGGAAGACGCGCTGCAATTAAATGGCCACCATGATCTCCCGACTTAACGCTCCTAGATTACTTTCTGTGGGGATATTTGAAAGAAACAGTTTATCAGGATAGACCGGACAATATTGAAGATCTAAAGCACAAAATCACAGCGGAGATACGTAATATACCACCTGAAGTCATTCGTAATGCTGTGGACGGCTTTTACTATCGCCTAGGAGAATGTCAGACAGTAAATGGTGGACATTTGAGCATTTGCGGCATTAAATTACCTGCGAATAGAATTTAATAAAGTTTGATTTTATAAAAACGTTTTAATTTACAAATTAAAAAAACCTGGTTACTGCAAACATAAATCTTGATTATTTGGTATGGCTTGATTCCATTTTCATGTGCTTTTCAACGAGCCCCCGCAAGACATACGTTTCCATTTGAAAAAAAAAAGTTTTTTGAAAACATTGCTTGCTCAAAATTATTCAGACCTTTGGCCATCCAGTGCCAAAAAACGTCATCTATTAACTACATAGTTCTATGAGGTACAAATGGATTTTGCTTGTGCTTACTACTTGCGAAGAAAGAGCCAACACAATTCAGAATCAGTTTTAGAAAACATTTTTTGAGAAGTTGAAAGTTCCAACAGCATAATCTGCAGGACCCTTATGCTTTTTTTAACTCCTTGAAATTATTTCTTTAATAAATGTTTTAAAATGCATGTGGTTACAATATTGCAATACGTTATCTTTTATGTTTGTTTCATTTAAAAAATTATCCCATTGTCGGGAAAACCATGAGACAGAAGAAAAATTTAAGTGCAAAAGTTTCTTCTTCAGTTTATTCGTTTATCTTGAAGCTTTAATTAATACTAATGTTTTGAAGTCTGAAAATTGAGGTTTGGATAGAAGATAAAATAGGGATTTTTCTTTTATTTGATGCAAAAAAATTACAAGACAGTTTTTTTTAAGTTGGTATCTTTGTTATGTCAATTTAAAATTATATCAACAAGACATGAAGATGCTAAATGCCAATAAATCCCAAACACTGCGTCACAGATTTATATTGTGTACGCGTTTTCAGTGCCACTATCTAAATATGTAATAATATTTATAACGTCTCATTAAAAAAAAGTTTGGTTTTCCAAGTGCATCTTATGTAAGATACCATTAGTTTCAATAAGATTTTAGTTTTCTCGATATTGGCTATTAAAAATTTGCAGCTTTCACACTTGGAGACCCTGTAAAAGCTAAATGGTTTTATTTGAACTCAAATAAATTACATTCTTCTAGATTGATTTTTAATAATGTTTTTTTTTAGCACTAACTTCAGTTTATTCGTTTATCTTGAAGCTTTAATTAATACTAATATTTTGAAGTCTGAAAATTGAGGTTTGGATATTAGATAAAATAGGGATTTTTCTTTTATTTGATGCAACAAAAATTACAAGACAGTTTTTTTAAGTTGGTATCTTCGTTATGTCAATTTAAAATTATATCAAGACATGAAGATGCCAAATGCCAATAAATCCCAAACACTGCGTCACAGATTTATACTTTGTACTCGTTTTCAGTGCCACTATCTAAACGTGTAATAATACTTATAACGTCTCATTAAAAAAAAGTTTGGTTTTCCAAGTGCATCTTATGTAAGATACCATTAGTTTCAATAAGATTTTAGTTTTCTAGATATTGGCTTTTAAAAATTTACAACTTTCACACTTGGAGACCTTGTAAAAGCTAAATGGTTTTATTTAAACTCAAATAAATTACACTCTTCTAGATTGATTTTTAATAATGTTTTTTTTTAGCACTAACTTCCGATTTAGCCGAGAGTAGACGAAATCATGGCTAAACCGAGGGCTAAATTTTAAGCTTAAGGTCACTCCAGTTTCTTACGTCGCGTCGTTTGTATTGTATATTCTCAAGGTATGCAGAATTTCAATTTTCAAACGTAAATATCTGGAAAACAATTTAAACGGGGGATAAACGTGTCTTACACAGGGTCGTTCTTTACAGTTTGAGCTCCTCTGGATAGCTTATTATAAGGGCTATACATAAGTTGGTCGGATATTAAAAAACCTCTTGAAAAAATAGGCTGGTATTTTCAGGTTGGGCAAAAAGCTCTTCTCGTATAATATTTTATTAAAAGAAAAGCGATGCCTTTTATATTACCAAAATCTACGCAAAATTCTATAAAACTATATGTTTTCAAGGTATTGACGTTTATAAATAATTGACATTCTGAACACTTTATGAGGCTTAAGTCTTCAAGCGGCTACATTAAGTGCGGAACGGTTTGTTTTTAATACTCGATCGGATGACGTCAATTCCCGGCTAAGTTTCCTGTTAGATGGGATATTAATGGTAAAACAAATATTGCAAGTGCATCAACCAATTTCGCTTTAAATTAAACCGTTAGACTTCAGTCTCTCAACATTTCACTTTTCATAAGTCACAACACAATCTCGAGAATATGTTAACTCAGCAGTGGCGTAACAAACACCCTCGCAGACCTCGAACTACGCACCCCAGCTGCCAGCAGCTGGGGAGCCCATATTGACAGATGACCGACCCACCTTCAAAATCTGCGGCCAGCTTTGCTTTTCACAGATATGTATTTCATTTCATAATTCATAAATATTTTTTATTATTATTGAATTATTATATTTTATTTAATGACAACTTAAAACCTATAGGCACTAGACACAACAGCGTAAAAGAATTTCGGCGTGCGAATGAGTACTAACCAAACAAAAGATCAACACACAATGCCGGATTATGAATTAATGCATGTTTGTCAAAAGGAAAGCAATGCAGTGGGTGTAATAGATTCAGACTTAGCCCTTCATAGTGACAAAACGAAAGACAATATTTTGAACATTGGGTCCTGCAAACCTCAGCATAATTTCGCCAAAGACGGTCATTTAGTAGCGGTTAATATAGTTTTATCGCAAAAACTTGACTTCGGGCAAAGTTTACAGTCTCTAAACTTTCCTTCGGGTAGAAAGGAAATTGGTTTGTTATTCCCCTAGATTGAACACTTCATATTATGCTGCATGCTGGCTTTTTGCAGGCAGAAACGACCAACCAAGGATTTTCCAAAAAAGTTAAAGACCACGAAAATTCGGCTGTACAGGGTGATCCCCTATAATGTCGCCCCCCTTTAACTTTTTTATTTTAAGTGTCCCAAAAAAATTAAAAGTATGGTTATGTAGGTACTGAAAAATTGTTTTTTCTGCATGTAAAAAAATTTGGAAAAATGATCAGTATACAGGGAAAAACAAAATGTTAATTTTTTTTCAACGGATCACCCTATATATGAATTTATTTTTCGATTCCTCGTAAAATTCTAAACATATTTTATGTATGATGTCATACCTCTAGAGTTAATAGTTTCACAGCTATGAACAGTTGAAAATCGGTACTTTGGCTACTTTTCACCTTGGTAGCAAGAAGATCATTAGAGATGGAGCAAAATGAATTTCACATTTCTATCTTAACTTTTCAAGAGCTATCTGACGGTACTAACTGGCAAGCGGTACCATGGGTACCAAATCTGGTACCTCGGTAGGTACCATCAGTTAGCACAATCAGATAGCTCTTGGAAAGTTAAGATAGGAATGTGAAATTCATTTTACTCAATCTCTCATGATCTTCTTGCTGCCAAGGTAAAAAGTAGCCAAAGTACCGACTTTCAACTGTTTATAGCTGTGAAACTACTAACTCTAGAGGTATAACATCATACATAAAATATGCTTAGAATTTTACGAGGAATCGAAAAATAAATTCATATATAGGGTGTTCCATTGAAGAAAAAATTACTTTTTGTTTTTCCCTGTATACTAATAATTTTTCCAATATTTTTTATACGCAGAAAATAAGTATTTTTCAGTACCTACATAACCATATTTTTAATTTTTTTGAGACACTTAAAGTAAAAAAGATAAAGGGGGGCGACATTATAGGGGATCACCCTGTACATGTACGAGCATGTTTCGTTTATCATTCATGGAATGTTCAGACGGTACGGTTTGAACTAATAAAGGCAATTTTTCTATTTTAGAGCTACTTGCCAAATACGTTTCATTATTGGAATCACATTTACAAAAAAAATATCAACAGAGATAAGTACCTGAGTCCAAAAACTCAAAATGAATTAATCTCGGAATTAATCCACATTATTTCAACTTAAATTAAAAGAAAAAAAAAATGGAATGAAATAAAAGATGTTCTTTTTTCACTATTATTTGTGACACAACAAAAGATATTTCTAAAATACATCAACTTAGTCAAATTGTGAGATGCGTTAATAGAAAATTATGAAAATAATCAGCTAGTTTAGTGTCTATTGAAATAATCAGCCAGCGCAGTATCTATTAAAGAAACTTTTGTTGGATTTTTTGAAGTAAGGGATCAAACTCCTAAGGGACCGGAGCAAAAAATTACCACAATTTTAGAGAAAATGGGCCTGAACCTTGCCAAGTGCTGCCGCGAAGGGTACGATCGAGCTTCAAATTATGAGCGGAGTATAAAATGGATTACAAGCTTTAATTAAACGAAAGGAACCGACTGCAAATTATTTTCATTGTGCTGCCCATAACTTAAATTTGGTGTTTTCTTTGAACATAGCACAAAAAGATGGAATGATTCGAGAGTAGCTAAAAATGAGATATAAAATTTACTCTTAAAACATTATGTACAACAAGATGGTCATCTCTTTGGCAGCCGATATCTACAATCCGGCACAATTTTATGTCTATACTAAAGGTTCTGTCAACCAAAATATTGACCAACCAGCACTTGAAATTAAGAAAAAATGGAACGCTTTGATTTTGTTATTCTGCTAGTATTTCAAACAGAAATTCTGGAAAACATTGATTTGTCTTCAAAATTACTGGAAAAAGGCGATACAGCTCTTGGTTGCGCGACCAATCAACTCAATGTAACTTTAACCTAAATTCGGCATATGAGAACAAACTTTGCAGAGATTAGAGAAAAAGCAGTTGTTTTGGCGAATTCATTCAACGCTAAGCCTATTCTTGAAAATAAAAGAAAAAGGAAAGTTAAAAAATTTTATGATGAATTAGTGGAAGATTAAGCGATGCCGAAAAACAGTTTTTTTCTATACATTAGATATTCTTGCCAATCAGTTGAAAATAAGGTTTGAAAGTATTAATGCCATACAAAATATTTTAATTTTTTTTATCCTGAGAAAGAATTATATGAAGAAGAATCGTATGCGAAAGTGTGCATTTTACAAACGATAAATCATAAAGACTTGCCCATTGACTTTCCTAATCTTAAGCCTCAGAAAGACACTTGGCCCTGTGCTTTCGAGCAAGGAAAATTTCGCCTAAATTTAAAACTTTCTTAACCGGATATGATATTGGCTTACGGCTTTTAATGATTAATAGATTTATCTCTTAGGAAAATCTTTGCAATATTGGATTTTTTTAAACTTTGAAAAAAATTTATATACCTATAGGGTGTCAAAGCAGACGGTGATTTTGGCTCCAATTTCAATAGCATGTAACTTTCACAATATTTTTTTAAAATTTTGCCACTGTACGTCAATTGAATCACTGGTCCAAAGCAAAGAAAGCATCATGTCAATTTTTTGATATCTGCTGGTTTTTTTTTTCAACTTTTTGGTAGCTACCCCCCTATGCGTTGTAACGTGCAAACTTTATAAGTGATTGTTATACTTTACAAAAAGCTTGTCTATGTTCAGTAAAGAAATGGTACCTAAATGTTGTGATGCGCAGTGGCGTACTTATAATCACTTATACTAAGTATTATGTCTCCAAATAACCAAAGAATAATATCAGAAACCAAGCAGGTAGCAAATTATTTGAATACATTTTTTATAAAACAAAATAAAACTTATAGAAATATAAAACAAAATATTAACTCAAAGACCATTACCGATAAATCTTACTCAAAAGAATCCATTAAAAAACTACGAAGAAACCCTCCGCTGGCATCGACAGCATACATGGTAAGGTACCCCTATCATACTTAAACGAATCATTTTCAACGGGAGAATTTCCAGAGTGCTTAAAACAATCCAAAACAATCCCAATATTTAAAAACAAGGGCTCTAGAACTGACGCAACAAAATATAGACCCATTAGCATACAAAGTCAAATATCCAAAATTTTTAAACACTGCTTTACAAAGTAGGCCAGTCAATATCGACATAAAAAAAGGCAAACATCACAAACGCGCATGTATCTAAGATTTTTTTTATATATTGTTAGGACTTGTGAGAGTAATTTATACCCAAGTCTGCAACCCTGAAAACCATGTGCTACTCCCGCGGTGCTCAAAAACGTCAAAATTTTGACACTCTTTTTACTTTTTTCAAAAAAAACTAACCTAAGGAAGCGTTTTTCGGTTATCTATAATATATTTTTGTACGGGAAACTAGCTACAATACGAGCCCAACTTGAGCTCTTTACGCCCATTGGTTGGGGAGATACAGCCAGTCAAAAATTGACAAGTTTTCCAAAAAAGTGAAAATTTATCGGTAGGGCCATATTCCAAGACATGTACCGGCAAAATCAATGATCCTGAAGATAAGTAATAAGAAAAACATTTGTAAAGGATTGGATCAGCTTCAGTTTGGTTCTAAAGTGATGCTTCTGGACGCCATAGTTTCCTCAAAAACGAAAAAATAGACTTACTGGTCCTCCTAAGTGGCTTAAACTCTGGACAGACAAATGTGTACTTTCAGAAAGGCGGCAAAGGTGGGTCAGAATGCACTCAATATCCCGCAAATTCCTTCACATGTGGAGAAAAGCAGCATTCAAGGGGAATAGTTTTGTACCTGCATGCCATCGGTGGCATTTAAAAATGAAACTACTAAAAATGTTATCTATAAAATACCATGTGAATGTAATAAATTTTATATAGGTGAGACCTGTAGACCATTATCAAAACGTATAAAAGAACACCAAACTTATATTAGAAATGCACAATTCCACAAATCACACATTTGTCAACATGCATTTGATAACAATCACAGAATACAATGGAACGCTTCTAGTATTTTGGCAAAGGAGCCTTCTTCTAAAAAACGTAAAATTAAAGAAAGTGCTTTAATTTTATTAAATAAAGATGAATGTGTTGCTTCAACTTCTGTAAGTTTCAATAGTACATGGTTACCTTTGCTAAAAACTGAAGTTGATAAGGGACACTTAAAAATTAACTAATCCTTTCAACAAAAATCATTAAATTCTTCCAAAGCGAATAACACCAAATTATAGATATATAAAACTTCAAAAACAAATTAATTTACCAAATAACACCTCATTATCAAACTAAATACCAGTTATCCAGTAATTAAATATGGCATTATAATTGTCATCTTGTCAAAGTCAGTTCAAAGCCTGACAATCTGCAAGCGCTTTTTACTGTTTTATTGTATTTGCTAACCATTTTCATTTTTAGTTTTTTGCTTTTCTTGAAAACGATATCCGACTAGATGTCGAATCGAAGAAATTAGGTACACATTTCATTAGGGTCACTAAACTTGCACTTGTGCAGTTTACATCCTTGAGCCTGGGCCGAAGTGGCTCTATAACAATTCAAACCAAATTTAATCATTTGTGGAGCCAAAGGCAATCAATTCCAGGGTAAGAATGTATCCTCCACAACAATATAGAACATATTTACAACGAAGGAGTTATTGGGATTGTTTATTTTGGTCTTGTACAGTCTATTCTTCCATTTGAGTTGGTGATATGGGGCTCCTCGGCCCATATTGAAAAGGTGTTCAGAAAACAAAGGAGTGTGGTACGGAGCATGACAGAAAACAAGAGAGGCAAGAGATATGCCTGCCATACTCCAGACTTAGCACCTGCCAAAATTCACCAATGTTCATTGGAATAAAATGCTATAACAAAGCAAAAATCATTTTTAGAAATTAAAAATTTAAAAAAATTGAGAATTGCCTAAGATACTTTCTTATAGAGAAATGTTTTTATACAGTTGAAGAATTTATGTGCTTCTAACAACACTGCAAGCTGCTATACTGTTTTTAAGTATTTGTTATATGTTTTTAATCGAAAAAGCGTGCCAAACCTGTATAAACTGAATGTGTATTTTATTATTCGTATATTGTCATGTAATTCTTATCGTTTTTGCAAACTTTTATACATTAATATTTTTTGACTAGTCTGATAAGTTACATTGTAACTTTAGATGAATAAATGTTTTTTGACTTGACTTTTTTGACTATGAGTATCTCACAATTTTTCACGATTGTTTTGTATTGGAAAGTACTCGACTCTAGATTAAGCAATATTTTTTTCCTGTATATTTTACAGTGTGTCTAAAAATATTTTCTTACAATTAAAAATTTTTTATTTATAATTTGGAAAAATTGTATTTATTTATTTCTAATACAAAATCCTTAAAATTAAACTTGTTTTGAAAACCCTTAAAATTAAATACCACCAGTTTAACGTGTTTGATTTTGCGAGCGTGTACTTTCCAATACAACACAATCATGAAGAATTGTGAGATACTTATAAACCATAGACATATAAGTGATAATAAGTACGCCACTGACGTCACAACATCTACAGGTACATTTTTTTTACTGAATATAAACAAGCTTTTCGTAAGGTATAATAATCAGTTACAAATTTTGCACGATACAACGCACAGTGTGGCCTAACTAACTACCAAAAAGTTGAAAAAACAAGGTTTTACAAAAAAATCGGTATCTTTTAAAATATAGCAGATATCAAAAATTTTACTTACTGTTTTCTTTGCTATGGACAGTGACAAAATTTTAAAAAATTAATACGAATTTTACACGTTATTGAAATTGGAGCAAAACCATCGTCTTCTTTGACACCCTATACAGGGTGCTACAAATTCGAGTGCATGCATGGGGATCTCGGGAACCGTAAGAGATACGAAGTCGGTTAAATTAAGGCAAAGTTGCGCAATTTGATGCCCAACAAGATGCGGTTTTGAAATTGGAAAAATTCCGAAAAGCAGCTCTTTTATTTTTATTTTTTCCTCACTTTATTTGAAGAGATAATATAAAATAAATTTAACATTATCATTGCCACTTTTTCCCCTTTATAAAATCAATCAACTTCGTTTTTTTTAAATACGGACCTGGATGTTTTATTTCATTTTTTAGAAGCCTTTGGTCTCCCAAAACCAACGATGTATCACACTTATCAATATATCAACAAATCAAGATTTTCTCCATAAGAGATAATGTGTTAGACAGAGACGGGGCGATCTTTTCTGACTCGATTTCACTTATGAGAATACTTGTTACCGCTATCTCCCAAAACCAACGATGTCCAATAGCGGTAACAAAAATATTCTCATAAGTGAAATCGGGTCAGAAAAGATCGCTCTGTCTAACACATTATTTCTTACGGAAAAAATCTAGATTTGTTGATATATTGATAAGTGTGATACATCGTTGGTTTTGGGCCATCCATAGCTTCTAAAAAATTAAATAAAAAATCCAGGTCCGTATTTAAAAAAATTAAGTTGATGATGGGGGCCCAGACAAGAAACGTCAGATTTAAAATTTGATACTGCCATTTTATAAAGGGGAAAAAGTGGCAATAATAATGTTAAATTTATTTTATATTATCTCTTCAAATAAAGTCAGGAAAAAATAAAAATAAAATAACTGCTTTCCGGGTTTTTACGAATATCTCCGGTACTATTCGGAATTTTTCGAATTTCAAAACCGCATCTTGTTGGGCATCAAATTACACAACTTTGCCTTAATTTAACCGACTTCGTATCTCTTACGGTTCCCGAGATCCCCATGCATGCACTCGAATTTGTAGCACCCTGTATATAAAAAAAATTGACAATTTAAGAAAACATAGGAATTTTTTTCAGAATTCTATTAACCATTAAAACCATAAATCGATATCATGTATGGCTAAGAAAATATCTCGGAAAATATTTAGTTTTAAATTTAGGTGAAATTTTCCTTGCTCGAAAGCAAATGACCAGCAGTTTAGTTCAAAATTAAAAACAGTGTATAAACTTGCGGATCATGTATTAATACAAAATCAGTGCGTATCTTCAAATTTTCTAGTGTGGCATCAGCGAAACGATCTTTTTCGGATTTATCCTTAATCAGTCGTGTCAAATACGAATTTATTAAAACATTAAATATCGACGAAATGATTTTGCAAAAAAGTTAACGATCTGGTCTTTTTTTATAAATTACCTTTTAGTACTTTGTGACAAAATGTTTGTGGCTTGTGTTGACTTGTTGATTATGGATCCTTTGGATTCTCGATCACTTCTACCTCCGCTACTACCATACATGATAAGCAATATTATACTGTGTTAAAATTTTTATTTTGCGCCATGGTTGCTGATATATTACTTATAATGACTTAATAACTACCTATAACTTATGCAATAAATTGCTTGCTGTTTTCTTATGTACTTAATGCCTAGTGTGAGTTTGACTCTAATCAAATTATCACGCGGTTAACTAATTCAAAAATTCATAAGCTTGAACCTTGTAGTAATGAAAATAAGCAATATCATTTTCTGCTCGTTATAAAATGTTTGCAGAGGGGAAGATGCACTCAGTTTTTGTCACGCCAATGCTTAACTGAGCGGTACGGTGTCCTATACAGAGTTGTTTCTTATATTCTGACCACCTCTAAAGAGTGTATTATAATGGTCAGAAGAAAAACTTAATAAAGTCAGATTCTCGGACAGAATTTTGTTTTTGAATATATGGGTTGTAGCATATCAAACGAAAAACCTTGTGGTTTCTTGGTGGAAAATCTGAAACCTCAGATTCCGAGTCTAAAAATGAATGGTTTTCAGCTGTCGAATCCAAACGACTAAATTCTAATTGAAACAGTCTACATTTTGTTAACTCTCGTTTTAACCGAAAATCGAAAATGATATATTTCCGGTCAATCAAGAAGTCAATGCTAAACGATGGTTTTTGAAATTTTTTATGACGAGGGCACCAAACAGTTTTGCTCTAAATTTCGTTTAGATTCTACAGCTTCTCAAAATGTGCATTTTCCAGCATCAATATTATACATATATAATGTATGTGGTATCAAAATTCGCAAGATTTTATGTAGATATTGGCCATATAATAATATACCTACAGGGTATTTAATTGAAAAAAAAATGTTTTTTCTCATATCCTGTACGTTCAAATACAACGGTTAAATTTAGAACACTTTTCTAGCTTTTATATTAAGCTCTTTAGAGTTCGTTCAAAGATAAGAAACAACTCTTTAGAAGTTGTGCTTAGTAATTTTCGCAGAATTTGAATAATTATTCAAAAACAGAGTATTTCGTTGAAAAACCATTTTTGACGTCATATCCTCTACAAGGGGCATTCTGAATAGATACAATTTATATAAAAATGCGCAACACTGTCGTTTGAATTAATTTTATTGCTTGTGCCCTATTAATTTATTTGCTTTGTTCGTACGTTACAATTACCAGCTTTTTTATACTTTATCATGTTATTTTAGGTTTTCATTACTATAGCCAGCGGCGGATCTAGGGACGCGTGGACCTCAGGGCAAAAGATATTTATGGGCCCCTACCCCTTGTATATTTTAAAACTAGGCTAAGACATTGTGGGGCCCTTCTGAACCTTGGGCCCCAGGGCGGCGCACCGAACTGCCCGGTGATATGTCCGCCACTGACTATAGCCTAGCTCATTGAAAGAAGTTAAATACTAAAAATTAGCATTCACGATCAGTAAATTCTGCTTATTGGAAATAAAATGCATGGTTTATCGTATTATTTATATTATAATTATCGTATTATTTATGTGTAATTATTTATATTGTAAAATTAAAGTACCCTAACGTTAAAACAAAATTACAGGTTTTTTCATAATTTTGTCTTTTTTTATTGCACGTTATTTTTTTGTGTTAATATTACCTATTTCGATTTATGTTAAATAAGAGATTAGCTATTTATTTGATATTTGAGAGACATACACGTAGATTGATTAGATTTACATTAGAATTGTTTGGTTTTGTAGTAAAAACCTAATTTTTTTCCCATTTTATTTTAAAAATAGGTTAAGTTTAGTTATAGGTTTATTTTAAGTAAAATTTAGTTTTACAATTTTTTATCGATCTATTTTTAAAAATTCAGGCAGGATCTTATTTTGCACCAAACAAAAATATAAGTTAATATGAATAAATTGGAAATATGTTTTACAAATACAGTTACCAGCGATTTATCTTTATCATGTTGTGGGAAGTTTTCATTACTATAGCCTAGCACATATTAGCTATAATGTAATTCTTAGAGAAATAACTTGCAAGTTACTTTTTGGTTTTAATATTACCTATTTAGATTGATATTAAATCAGATATTAACTATTTATTTGATATTGTTGAGAAATACACATAGATTGATTGGATTTAGATTAAATTGTTTGGTTTTATAGTAAAAACTTAATTTTCATCCCTCAATATTTTAAATATAGGTTTACTTTGAGTAAAACTAAGTTTTAAAAATTTTTTATTGAATTATTTGTGTAAATTCAAGCAGGATCATATTTTACACACAAAAAAATTTAAGTTATAAATAAATTTAAAATATATTTTTTTAAATTTTCATTACAAATACAATGACCTGCGTTTTTTCTTTATCATGTTGTTGTAAGTTTTCATTACTATAGCCTAGCTCATTGAAACAAGTTAAGCACTCAGTGAACATTCACTATTACGAACGCTTCGAAGTAAAAAACATGTCCCATCATATCATAAAAAGGAAGTGCCCTAACATTAAAACAAAAATACAGGATTTTTTAAATTTAGTCCTTGCTTTATTGAATGCATTTTTTTCATAGCGATTTAAGCATATTTAAAAATAGCTACACAATAATTCTTAGAAGAAATGAGATATTAGGTAACTATTTATTCGATATTTGAGAGAAATACACATAGATTTATTGGATGTACACTAAAATTAATTGATTTTAAAGTAAAAACTTAATTTTCATCCCCAAATATTTTTAAAAAAGGTTAAATTGTAGGTTTATTTTGAGTAAAACTAAGTTTTATAAATTTTTTATCAAATCATTTTTGAAAATTCATTTTACACCAAAAAAAACTAAGATATGAATAAATTAGAAATATATTTTTTTTAAATTCTCATTTCAGTATAGTAGTTTCACCTACTTTCGTTTTAGTTATATTACCAATGTTAGCCTTATCCGTCTTTAAAATAAAACCACCAACATTAAATTTGACTAATCTCATTTATTTTCTCATTTCATATAGGTATTCACAGGCGAAAAGGCAATATCCTTAAATTCATGTGCGAAATTTTACAAAACCAGTCATTATTCACAACAAAAGTGGACGTATCAAACTCTGCCTATAGTTGATAATAAATATAAAATTA
>MU194409.1:948-19270 GCA_016904865.1 Pissodes strobi
TTATGCCCTTCGGACTATGCAATGTCCCCGCTACTTTTGAGCGTCTTGTGGAAGTTGTTCTACGAGGCCTCACTTGGAAGACATGCCTGGTCTATCTTGATGATATAATGGTAATGGGAAAAACTTTCGAAGAGCACCTACAAAACCTGCATGAAGTTTTTACTAGGATCAAGAATGCTCAGCTCTTACTGAATCCAAAGAAATGTTTTCTCTTCCAACAAAAAGTTGAATTTCTCAGACACGTCGTGTCATCAGAGGGAATTCAAACTGATCAACGAAAGATAACAGCAATCAAAGACTGGCCTCGTCCTCGCGACAAACACGAACTGCGGAGCTTCCTAGGTTTATGTACTTATTATAGAAGATTTGTCGAAGGATTTGCAAATATAGCTGCACCTTTACATAAGCTCACTGAAGAACGAGCAAATTATAACTGGGATCATAACTGTGATTCTGCGTTCAGGAAATTAAAAGCGGCTCTATGTTCTAGTCCAATATTGGGATATCCGGAACAAAAGGGTAAAATTGTATTGGACACAGACGCCAGCAACACCGGCATCGGAGCAGTTTTATCTCAAGTACAAGCAGGAGAAGAACGGGTTATCGAATACTACAGTCGAACACTTTCGAAACCTGAACGTAACTACTGTGTAACCCGAAAAGAGCTTTTGGCAATAGTACGGTCTGTTGAGCATTTCCATCAATATCTATATGGGCAAGAATTTCTGATAAGGACTGATCATGCAGCACTTAAATGGCTTTTGGATTTGAAACAACCTGAAGGACAGGTAGCCAGGTGGCTTGAAAAGTTGCAACAATATAACTTTAAGGTTAAGCACAGAGCAGGGAGATTGCATAATAATGCAGATGCTTTATCCAGAAGACCATGCGCGGATAATTGTAAGCATTGCCAAAGAGTAGATCAACGAGAAGGAATTACTCCGATTAGGCTAACGAGATTTGAGGTTGATCACCAGTGGACCACCGAGCAACTTAAAAAGGATCAGCTTGAAGATAGTGAAATAGCACTATTGCTAAGAGCCAAAGAAGAACAGCAACCAAGACCAAGCTGGAGCGAGATATCAAATAAAGGATTTGCTTTTAAAACTATGTGGGCGCAGTGGGACTCCCTGGTGGTGGAAAATGGACTTCTTAAACGAGCCTGGGAAAGCGCCGATGGCAAAGTAGTGAAGACACAGTTAGTGGTACCAAGGAGGAAGATATCGGAAGTTCTGGAAGAAGTTCATAATGGAAAGTCTGGTGCTCATCTCGGAGTGAACAAAACGATTGACAAGATTCGCGACAGATTTTACTGGGTCAACTACTGCCAGGATGTGAAATCGTGGTGTCGGCAGTGCTCAACCTGTGCCGCAAGCCAAGGACCCAAAACAAGATCTAGGGGCAAAACGAAACAGTATAATGTGGGCCTACCGTTTGAACGTATCGCCATTGACGTAGCTGGCCCTTTTCCAGAAACAAATAATGGTAACAAGTACATTTTAGTAGCAATTGACTACTTCAGTAAATGGCCTGAAGTCTTTGCAATCCCCAATCAAGAAGCTGTTACCATAGCAGAGGTCCCTGTGAACAACCTATTCAGCAGATTTGGTGTTCCGTTAGAGCTGCATTCAGATCAAGGACGCAACTTCGAATCCAAGGTTTTCCAGAAAGTCTGTGAATTACTCAACATCCATAAAACACGGACTACCGCCTTACATCCACAATCAGATGGCATGGTTGAGAGGTTTAACAAGACCATTGAAGAACATTTGTCAAAGGTCGTAGATGAACATCAGAAGGATTGGGACCAACACACACTATTTTTAATGGCCTATAGATCAGCAGTCAATGACACGACAGGACTAACACCAGCCATGGTGTTATTTGGAAGAGAACTCCGTTTACCCTGTGACCTATTATTCGGAACGCCAGACAACCAGGATATGGAAATTCAAGACTACGCAGACTCCCTTAAGGAAAAGTTACTATGCGTCCATGAATTAGTCAGAGAAAACACGGAGAAAGCCAGTGGCCGAATGAAGACACGATATGATCTCAAAGCTAATTCTATGGGATTTCAGATGAACGACAAAGTCTGGTTATATAATCTGCAAAGGAAGAAAAGAAGATCTTCCAAGCTTACGCCAGTATGGGAAGGGCCCTATACAGTCATCAAAAGAATTAATGACTTGGTGTATAGAATTCAGCGTAGCCCCAGAAGCAAACTGAAAGTAGTCCACCTCGACAGGCTGAAATTATATCACGGACATGAAGTATCTGATCGGGACGATCAGGTTTAAGAGGGAGTCAATGTCACGACTAACAACCGTCCGAACGTTTTTGTGCTACCCTATAGAACTAGCCGCCGCTGCCGCTCGCTTCGTTGTCTGTATGACTCATCGCCCGGCCGCCGGTCGCGAAGTTTCAGGATCGCTGGAATTATCTCGATGGCCTCGTCGAGATCATATAGACTGGCCTCGGAATACTTCCCGAATATTCGTGTTAGATTTGAGATTTTATATAAGCAGACCTAAGGCGAATGTTAGTTCAGTTCAGTTCAGTTAATCATTGAGTGTTGAATAGATATTAGTGGTAAAGTTATAAGAGTAGTATAGAGTGTTAAATTGTATACAGTGGTAGTGAATAAAGAGAGTATTAGTTGAAAATAAGCAAAGTTGTAATTCTGTTAAGAACCCACGGGAAAAACGTAACAATATAGTTGATCTAGGTCAGGTTGATAAACTAGAACTAAATCGTTGGCAACATTTAATATGTATTCATCCTCGAGAGATTTTAATGAAACTAGAAAATAGGAATGGCTTTATTGCAGTTTCATAAGCCTGTCCTCTTTTTTCCAAATCACAAATAATTTGGTCTATTATTCTATAAAATACTACTACTACTTCATTATCCGTCTCCCCAAATAGTATTTTTTTTCCATAGTCTTTGATTTAATTTATAGTTAGGTTCTTGAGATAAGTTTTGACCTTCTTTTTCATAGTATTCAAATTTATCTCGAAGTGATAAATAAAAATCTTTTAAAGAAGTATAAAGATTTAAGCAAATAGTTAAATCTATATTTACAGCCTGCAAAGATTGGCTAACACTATTTGCCCTTTCTAACACACCAGACCAAACTGCTACAAGAAAGCCAAATTCTAAGGTACCTAATGTCACTAGATAAGACTGGGCTTTGGCACGAACCTCCGGCTTCTCAAAATTAGTGCTATAAATAGTCTAAAGTGAATCTTGAATTTCTTCATAACAATGCCTAAATGTTTTAACTAGAAGACCATCTCGTTATATTTACACGTTTTAATCTATAGGTCTTTTTCCCAGATACATTTTCAAGGGATTTATTTAAAATTTGCCAACGATGTTTTGATGAGAAAAATACATATATATCTTCAATTAACATAAAAAAAGAACTTGCTTCCAGGCAACACTCGGCAACATTTTTTACTACTAAATTCAGCGAATGCGCTGCACAAGGAACATAAATAGCTAAATTGTTTCTTGATTTAATTCCTGTAAGCCGTTGTAAGAGCCAGACATATTGCTGGCATTGTCATATGATTGACCCCTGCAGTCATTTAAACTTAGATCCAATTTAGCTATTGTTTCCAAGATAGCAGTTTCTATCTCTTCGCTCTTGTGTCTAACATTTTCCAAAAATGTGATAAAACGTTCCGAAGGCATATCTTATAATAAAAGTACGTTGATCATTATGCGTAATATCTGGTGTAGAATCTACACTAATTGAAAAATATTTTGACTGCTGAATTTGTTTAATTATCAGAGGCCACTTCAGTCGGTTTGGTGGTATCTCTACGACACTACTAAAGAGACTGCGTTTTTATAATTTTGCAGCTTATGTTTACCTAAAAATAAATCTTTAATTTTTTTTTTGAACACCGCCCACCGCCTCCTACCGCCTCCCAAAATTTGCCGCCGGGTGCTATTAGTACCACTAGCACCCCCCTAAATCCGGCTCTGAGTGTATCCCATGATTTGCTCCTGAGCAAACTTGAAGCTCTGGGAGTGTGTGGCGCTTACTTTCGCTGGATTAAATCCTATCTCAGCAACCGAACTCAGAGGGTGAGATTGTGCGGGGTTACCTCGCGTGAGATTGGAGTGCCATCTGTAGTCCCACAGGGTTCTCATCTCGGTCCAGTTTGTGAACGATGTTGTGTCCGCGTTTGAACACTGCGAGTGTCTTCTCTATGCCGACGATTTAAAGTTCTTTCGTGTTGTTGATAAGGTGGAGGACTGTCAGATGATTCAGTCTGACCTTGACAACTTCAGCGCATGGTGTAACGATAACTTTTTAAGACTAAATTCCACAAAATGTAAATTCCTAAGTTTTCACCGTCGGAAAGTTCCTATTCGTTCTAGTTATATTTTGAATGGTCATTTCTTGGATGAAGTTGTTACTTTTAATGACCTGGGTGTTACGTTTGACCAGGAATTGAATTTTAACACTCATCTTGACAACATTATTTTGAAGGGCTTTAGAATGCTAGATTTTATTAGGAGAAACTGCGATAATATTAATGATACTAAAACCATAAAAAGTTTATATTATTGTTTAGTTCGTAGTATTTTAGAATATAACTGTGTGGTGTGGTCACCCTATTATAACTCCCACATTAAACGGCTTGAAAATGTACAAAATACTCGACAAAATAAGTTTTGCAAATTTATTTTGTACAAACATAGATTTCCGTATAGAGATATTCCATATAACGTCAGATCCCAGTTGTTGGGCTTGGATTCCTTGGAAAAAAGAAGACAAAATGCAATGTTATTTTTTTCTATTTAAATTAATTAACGGGCACATTGACAGCAGTATGCTTTTATCTAATATCTTTTTCAAAATACCAACAAGATCTACCCGCCACAGAAAATTATTTTATGAGAGACCACATCGCACAAATTATGGTTTTAGACGAATATCTGATCGACTTGTGAAGATCTATAATGATGATATTAGTTCATTCTTGAGCTTTAAAAAGACGATCTTATCTCGATAGTTATTGTTCTTTTAAAATTTTATGTACATTTTCAGCAAAGTGGATATCTTTATAATGATTATGTTGTGTACCATTTGGAATATTTTGTAATTCTGTAGTGTACTTGCCAAATAAATAAATAAATAATTTTTTATTTGCTACTAAACTTTCAATTTCTACACTACTCCTTAGTAATCGGTTAATTCTTTTGACATGTTTCGTACTATTTTCATGTTTTATATATTTTGCTTTAGATTAGCGTAATTGTTTCATTGTAAATTCTATCGAAAATTATCACTTCTAGGTACATTATATAAATGATAGGGATAGAGGCCATGTTTGGGAACAAGTACTGATTATGCTTCCCAAAGAAGTGTGCGTGGTGATGCTAAGTGCTACGGTCCCCAATACAGTAGAGTTTGCTGATTGGTTGGGCAGAACCCACAAGAGGTAGGCACGTTTTACCTAGTATAAATGGTACTCTATTCAGTGACAGACCTAGAAAAAAAAATAGTTTGTATCTTAGACCTGATTTTTGAAACCATAGCCATACCTTGATAGATACTAAAAAATGATTTACTTTCATTCAGCCTATGTTGAAATGGCATTTCTAATTGATTCAAAGCTGTGAAATATTTTATTCTATGTTCATTCTTACTCCTTGACATTGTGTCAAGGAGGGCATGTGTGAAAATAAAATTATTGCAGTTGTTTGTATATATTGGAATTTATTTTAGGAAAGTGTATGTCATAACCACCTCAAAAAGACCAGTACCTTTGCAACATTTCTTGTACACTGGCAGATGGGGAGGTAGTAGACACAATAAGTTTATGATAATGGATGCCGATAAATGGCAGAATGATGGGTAAGTTGCAACACGTAATAAAGTAATAAGTATTGCAAACAGAAAGTCTGTTTATTTCTGCTAATCTATTATATATATTTGCTACTTTTAGATATTTGCAAGCAAAGACTGCCTTAGAACCATTTCAAGACCAGAACATTCGATTTTTGAATAAGAAGCAAGAAAAAACTTTGTGGACCAGTTTAGTGGATCATTTAAAAAAATTTGAGCTTTTGCCCGTAGTTGCGTTCATATTTTCTCGACAGAAATGTGACACCAACGCCGAAATATTGTCAAATTTGGATTTGACCACACAAAAGGAAAAATCCCAGATCGAGTCGTTTTTTAACAAGTGCATCAGGTAAATCCTTCTTATTCATGGAGAAGTTACATGAATTAGCTTTCAGGGTAGATTTGTATGTTATTTATTTCGGCTAATTTTCGAGTGCTATTTTATGATGTTAATAGGTAACGATGGATTATTGAAGCAATATTTGTGAGTGTTTCTGAGAGCAAATGCTGCTTGAAACATTTTCATAACAAGTTAACAGGTATTTATTGTAGAGAAATATTAAAGATATTAAAAATGTATCAATATTTAAATGCTAATTCGACTTTTAATAACTGACGAATTTAATTTATATTTTGTATTACAACTATGTATTTCAATTTGTTATGTTATCGTTTAAATTTTTTTGATTTTTAGTATAATTTTCAGTGGCTTCCTGTTGCACAATTTTATACTTTTCCTGTAATAAGCTGCATAGCTGTTTGAAAACAAATGAATTTAGTATTATTGTTATCGTTTTCCCTCATTTTTCACCCTAAACTAATATACGGTTTTAGGAATAATCCTTAAATACTATTGTCGGGAAGTTTGAATTAATTGATACACATCATCGAGTGTAAATTTATGACGTTTTGATTTGCAAAATCCTTATTAGTCTACTTGTTATATCAATATTTATAAAACATTTCAACGTTTCTTTTAGATCTCTGAAAGAACCAGATCGCAAGATTCCGCAAATAGTAAAAATGAAGGACATTTTGAGTCGAGGTCTAGGTGTGCACCACAGCGGAGTTTTACCTATAGTTAAAGAAATAGTGGAGATGTTATTTCAGAAAGGGCTCATTAAGGTAATGTGGATAGTGAAGTAGAATAGCCAAAGTATATTTTACGCGGAAGGTTCGTCAAGTAACTAGTATACTTAATTCAAATTCATATATTAATGTCAATTACAAAGAATTTATTTACACAGGTCAAAAGGAGTATATCATATAAGATATTCTAACCTATAATAAGGCATTTACGACATACATTTAAAACTTAAAAACACAATATTTATTTATTTATTTATATAGCATCTACAGCAAATATGCCAATTACAGATACCATACTTACTAGCTAACAGAGTACACATAGTATACAAATGCACGTAATGTGGCAGATCTATCTAGCAAATCTGGACCTGAGTCACAAATAATTTTTGATCAATGACATCCACAAACTTACGCATACTAATACTATCCACATCCAAATCACCAGCATACACATTGAAATAAAAACACATTCTATAAATTGGAGAGTATTTATAAAGATTTATTCTTGTAAAGTCCAAATAAAATGATTTATTCTGTATTGTATTGCCAATATTTACTGAGAATGGTAATTTAGAAAGAATACCAGGACAATCTATTCGATTCTTCAAAATTTTAAAGAGATAAATCAAACATGCCTTTATACGCTTATTTTCAAGTGATAGTCTATTGAACAGACTTAGCAAGTTAAAATGATTGTAACCCTGTTCAGGATAGTAACCATATCTTTTAAGGAACAAATGCTTTAAAAATTTACGCTGCACTCGCTCAACACTCCAACTCCAAACATATTGTGGAGACCATATTAGCTTCCGTACTCCAATTCAGGTAACACAAGACTGTCAAATGATTCCTGCCTCGACCGTTGTTGTGGTAGGACGGATAAAGTGTTCTCCGTTAACGAGCACTACGTGTTTGTTTCTATTCGAATATCGTGTTTCGCGTTATTATTTTCTTGGTATGATTTCGTTTCTTGCGACCTAAAGTACTGATAACGGAACTCGGGCAAAAAGCATCTTTGCGCCGTTTTTCTAGCCGATATCTCGGATCTGTGATTTTTGAATTCCTGTGTAAATAGTTTAATTAAATACCTGTAAATATTGTATTATATAGCTTATATATAGTTGTAAAATCACTAAATCGGGGTCGGATCCCCGACGCTTACTCTCTGAAATGAGCGAGTCAGAATTTGACGAATCGAATTCACTTAAATCTCTGGACCCCAGGGGCGAAACTCTAGACGAGGCCTCCTTAAAACGCGTGCGAGTAGCACAACACCGTTTAGATAGGAATGCCCTGAATGCCGTACGCTAGTAGTGCCACTTAACTCCGTTAGCCATAAGACAACCGCCCAGGTGTATCTAGCCCTCAATAAGGGAGTAGAGCACCTCAAACTCAAGCATAATTCTAATCCTAAAAGGAAACAGGCCAAGCCTCGAATCGATACAGGCCGGGAGCCTTTAAAGGGCCCTAAACGAAACCCAGAGACTCATGTAGAGCTCGAAAACAAACATACGTCGCGTCCTGCAAAGGATACACCCCCAAAAGCCTCATACATTTCTATCATAACCGAAAGCGAGAGGCCTGAGCAAACCAACGTCCCTATCCAAATGGAGACTGACAGCGCTGTCTTCAAGACCCCATATAAAACACTGCCCTTTGGCAAAAATGTAAAGATAACGAGATTGGACAAGGGTGGACCCCCACCCCTGCCTTTGAGTAACTCTTTTGAGGCACTCAGCGACCTGGAAGAGGATGGAAGCAGTGCAAAGTCAATATCTAAAAAGTCAACAAAAACAGGGAACCCCTCCCAAAAGAAGGACTCAATCAAGAACAAAAAGGCACTTCCACCCCCAGTAGTCCTACAGGGAAAGATCACGAACCATAAAACCCTCAGGGCCGATATGAAGCAAATGAAGATAACCAACTATACTATTAAATACACCAAATATTCAACTATAATCTACACAGAAAACGAAAGAGACTGGACAACAGTAAAGATGATGATGGATGACAACAGACTACCCTATCATACCTATGCAAATAAGACTCAGAAAACAAAAGCCTATGTTCTGAGAGGCCTAGATGGAGACAATCCATTGGCAGAGATAAAAGAAGATCTCAAAGATTCATATAACATCGACGTAGTCAATATTTACCTAATGAAGAAGACGAAAGTGCCACTCTACTTAGTTGTCCTTGACTCACAAACTTCCTTACGAAAGTTACAACAGGGAGTTAAATTCTTTTTAAACATAAAGGTTTCTTGGGAATATCGTAAATCCGACAAAATCGTTACATAATGCAAAAGGTGCCAAGGCTATGGCCATTCGTCAACGTACTGTCGAAAGGACGTGCGTTGTAGTAAATGTAGTTTGTCACATGAAATTACCTCATGTGAGTCAAATCAAATCAAATGCGTGAACTGCGGAGGGCCGCACAGATCAATAGACACTAGCTGCCCGGTCTATATTTTTAAAATAGACCAAATTAAAGAAAATCAACAAAAAAGACACCCTAAACAGAGACAAACGTACAAACCTGCTCCTCTGCCCGTCAAGCCGGCCTGGCGGGGGCAGAACGGCGAAGAGTACGAGGGCCGGGGTAAAAATGCAACCAAGGACGCGCCAAGAGCAACCCGAGAAGACCAGAAGGCCATATACGATAAAAATTTTCCAAACACCTTGCAAAACAGGGCCACGCAACATGAGAGTACTAACCAACCAAACCCGGTAAGCGATCATGCTATAACTAATAATACAATTACGAACATAAACCGCCTTTCGAGTGGTGTTAACGAAATTAACTCTTTAATAAATCTAAATGAATTATTTTTTGCCCTGGATGAATATGCTTCCATGCTTAGAGAATGCAACGGCGACAAACAACTCTTAATTCAAGCTTCACTGCGATTTTTCGCAGTAGAGATGCATAAGTGTAACATTCAGGGCAACTAAATGTTTTATATCGTTTCATGGAATTGTAATGGAATCAGGCAGAAGCTTGAAGAATTTCGAAATTTTCTGTATAAATCCCAGCCCCAGGTTGTCTTTTTAAACGAAACGCGCCTAAATCATAACATAAACATCAAATTCCGCGGATACGCGGTCGAAAGATGTGACAGGCCGGACCGACCCGGGGGGGGGCGGGGGGGTGCGTTGCTTGCTTGCTGCACAGGTCCCTCCGCTACAAAAGAAAAATGACATTGCGCACAGCAATAGAACATGTTAGCGTCGAACTAGAGGGGGGCTGTGTATCAGTGGGGGATATGCAGCGAACGGTCCTCGCTATACACAGCAGGATTTCCTAGCCTTTTTGCAGCCAGGCTGCAAATCGATCTTAATCGGTGATTTTAATGCAAATCACGTCAATCTTGGCGATAATTACACAAATTTTCATGGGCGCATTCTAGAATCAATACTAGAAGACAACCTGGAAATCCAGCTTCTACGCTCGAATACCCCCACTCATTATCCCTCTGATGCTCGCAGACGGCCCTCCTTCCTGGATGTGGCGATGACCCGAGGGATAAACAACAATAATGCACTCAGAGTGGTAAATGATCTTAACTCGGATCATTTGCCAGTCAGGTTGAGCCTGTCAGCATTGAGGCCTGACAGGCGGCCGGCAGCCTATGCGACATACGTCTCATACAAAAACCTTGACTGGCAAATGTTCCGACGAAGCATGAATGATATCACTCTTATCCCAAGACAAATCGACACTATCCAGGAACTAGAGCAAGAAGTGAGCACATTAACCACCAATATCCAGCGCGTACGTGACGCCCTATGTCCGGTAGTCAGGAAGAAACCATACGTGGAAACTCTTCCTGATGATATCCTAAACCTCATTAATTTCCGGAATCGACTTCGAAGCAGGTGGCAAAGGAATCGTAATGACATAGAAAAGCGGCGAATAGACGCGATCACCGGGCAGATTAAAACTAAAATCCGAGAACATAAAAGCTCAAAATGGATGCGCTTCGTGAATGAGCTCGGCACAGAAGATGGCTCTCTGTGGAAGCTCGCAAGGCAGGTCCGCGGTACCCGAGCCGAATTCCCAGTGATTCATCATCGAGGCCGTGACATCCTTGATGATCAAGGAAAGGCTGAGGCATTCGCGGACTTTCTTGAGGGAGTCCATAGCAGCACGCCAGACACTGTGCCATTGCACGCGCATATCACAGAGCGGTCCAATCTGTTCGGTGACCGCGCCTATCCTATACCGCCCACGGTATTCGAACGGATTCGAATCTCTCCTAGAGAGATCCGCAAAGTCCTGAGCCGCCTGGCTAAGAACAAGGCTCCGGGAATTGATACAATTCCTTATCTCCTACTTAAAAACCTTCCATCAAAAACCGTTATACAGTTAATGCATATCACGAATGCTATAGTCCGTTTGCAGCACTTCCCTAATTCCTGGAAGGAAGCGAGGATAGTGCTGTTCCATAAGAGCGGCAAAGACCCGCATCAAACGGCCTCATATCGACCAATATCGCTCATGAGCACATTGAGCAAAGTTGTCGAGAAACTCCTGTTGCCGAGGTTTAGCAGGGCTGCCGAGAGCTTGGGTGTTATCCAAAGGTAGCAATTCGGCTTTCGCGGTAGGCATAGCACCAATATGCTTGCCGCGAAAATCGTGTCGGACATTTATGAAGGCTTTAATAATCGGCATTACACGGCCCTGCTACTTCTCGACATCGAGAGGGCGTTCGACAGGGTGTGGCACGGTGGACTGCTGCATAAGCTCTTCATTTAGCATTGCTTCCCAATGCATCTTGCAGCACTGGCCGGGTCATACCTTGCCGAGCGGAAATTCTCGGTAAAAATTGGCACCTCGGTATCATCAAAGACCGCTGATTGCCGGCGTACCTCAGGGAACAGTGTTATCCCCGCTAATATTCAGCTACTACATAGCTGACCTCCCAAAAATCCCCGAAACCTCGTTAGCCCTTTATGCAGACGACACCGCCCTCTACTCCACTGCCCTCCACGCGCAGACGGCCGTCGATAATCTGAGCAGACACATGGAGCAAATACTTGCTTTTTACGAAAAATGGAAGATCCGCCTAAATCCCAACAAATCAGAACTTATCATTTTTACGCGAAAACGAACTAATAATGAAGCCGCCCCTTTAAACCTCAACGGCACAAACATCGCACCTAAAACACATGTCAAATATCTAGGGATAATCTTAGACTCACTCTGGCCTAAGATTTCGCAGACATATCGATCACATTAAAAGCAAGAACTTTGTGCTTTCAAACAGTTTAAATATGCTAATAAGGCATAATTTATTTTTAAGTCCAACAAATAAATTAATCATTTATCGGTCCGTGACTCGACCGACGCTTCTGTACGGCGCCCCAGTATGGAGCGCGGTCGCCGAGACACACCTCAAGAAAATTCAAATAATTCAAAACAAACATTTAAGAACTGCATTCTCGGCTAATTGGTATACCCGCACGAGAGATCTACACGACTGGGCCGGGATCGAATACGTGTCAGAGCATATCGACCGCCTAGCGTGTAGATTTTTCACCCGGGAAATTCATGGCTCTGGTAACTACTAATATCGCAAACTCTCGCTATAACCCAGAGCACCGGCCGAGACATGGACCGATACATGGAAAAACAACGCTGTTCTATATGGAGCAAAGGCCTCCATAAATTATTAAATCAAACATCTATCAATTAATATAATTAAATCATGTCCTATAACCATAATTATATAGGTCCCAGAGACAACTAATACGAAGTGAACGTCACATAAAACAGAATGCGATTGCACCCTAATTAAGCGCGGCGGAAGCCGACATCACACGAACCTATTATAGCAGGCGGGAACGCCACACGAGTCCTAATTCTACATTTTCCTAAACTTACGATTCCGGCCGAATGCCTTCGGAAAGTTAAAAACAGTGTTGTCAGTATTGGCGGATTTTCGAGGGGACGGGTATTATCGATTGTATATAATTAATTAGAAATGTTCACACTGATACATATTACGTCATCCCAAGATTAAGCGAAGTATGCAGCCTCACCATTTTTATTCGAATTGCCAAAATTATTGTTTATTGTTTAGATTAAAACCTGATAGCGGCACGTCTCTGGTGATACATTTCATTTAGGCACGTCCTGTTTATAAAATAAAGTAAATACGGATGATAAAGACCTAAAATGAACACAAACTTTCTTCAAGAAGTCAACTTCCTAACTTTTCCCGCATCGAACGTCTAAGTAGCAAAACTTCACTTACAAATTATCATATTGTATATTTAAATTCAAAAGTTGTTCCTAGTAAAGTGATCTTTATTTTTTTGTATTTTTTTAATCGTCACTATTTTATATACAGCATGGTCAAACAAGTTACATTTTTTTTATATGAAATACCCTATATTTTATTACATTTTTGGATTCTACTTACAATTTTAAGCATATTTGATGTATGATGTTACACCTCTAGAGTTAGTAGTTTCACAGCTATAGAAAATTGAAAATCGGCACTTTGGCTTCTTTTCACCTAGGTAGCAAGAAGACCATTTGAGGTGGAGCAAAATGAATTTCACATTCCTATCTTAACTTTTAAAGAGCTATCTGACGGTACTAACTGGCATGTGGTATCATGGGTACCAAATTTAGTACCACGGTAGGTATCATCAGTTAGCAACATCAGATAGCTCTTAAAAAGTTAAGACAGGAATGTGAAATTCATTTTACTCCATCTTTAATGGTCTTCTTGCTATCAAGGTGAAATGTAGATAAAGTACCGATTTTCAACTGTTTATAGCTGTGAAACTACTAACTCTAGAGGTATAACATCATATTATTATATCAAATATTCTTAGAATCCTAAGTAGATTTCAAAAGTGTAATAAAATATAGGGTGTTTCATTTTAAAAAAATATAACGTTGTATATAAAAAAGTGACGATTAAAAAAATACACAAAAATAAAGATCATTTTACTAGGAACAACTATTGTGTTTACATTTTTTTGCAACCCCCCTAGTTTTCGAGATAAGGTATAGGCACCTCTTAAATGGGCCTCTATATACTGACTATATTTGGACCAATAGATAACTTTTTTATTTGAAGGATTAGAAAAACGGTTAAATTAGGACAGTTGTAGGATTTCGCTCAAAGCGCTAGAATTTGATATCAGAAAAATACAAACGAACGTCGTAAAGTCGTCAAAAACGACTAGCTTAGGTTTTTTTAAATTGAATGCCTAATGTTACATATTCTGATTCTACGTAACGAATGGAGAGTCAAATGATAAGTGTGCTAGATATATCCAGACAAAAGACCCCTTCAAACATTTAAAATGGTATTATTTCGTAACATTTATAGACTCTGAAACTACGAAAAATGTAGCAAAATAATAATATTTTAGAAAAAATGTTTGTTTGCTTCGTTTTGTTAGGATTTTTTTCTGCGAATCGTGAATTACTAGTATTATGGATTATCTGAAAACCAACCTTCATCTATCTTGAATAAGTATAGACAGCTTCACGACATTGAAAATTATGTGTTCGACTACCCATTGCCTTATACTTTAGACGATATTTTATCTAAATTACAAAAAACAATAATTCTCTTTAATTTATATCATTATAACACTTAACTAATACATACGTTTTAGTGCTTTCGTGATTATTTTATATTATTTATTACTTTTATCTATGCTTTTATATTCCGGGATAAAAAATACGGTTTTACTTTCGTTCAAAAGTAGTTCTCATTTTATGAATAAATAAAGTTATGATTTTTACTAACTTTGGGGTGGAATCTACCCCCGTCAGAGAGCCTCTGCCCTTGTCATCCCCGGTTTAGGAATGTGCTTTAAATATTTGTTGTAAAAAGGGATCAATAAACATACTTTCAAAGTTTAAATGTATAACAAAATTGTTTCTAAAAGTTGAAAAGCTGAAATCTATCTCCCCAGGCACTCAGAATTAAGGCACAAATAAGGTTGTAAAAGCTGGTTTTATTGTTTACATCAGTAATAAATAAATGCCAAATAAAAAACAGCGGATGAAAGGATCACCACACAAGTTGTCGACATTGGCATCACTCTCTTCTCCGCTTCTCGCAGATACCCAGAACTGTAAAATTTCAAAAATAATTTTTGCACTAAGTCATTTATTCAGATGTAGTTAAAGAAATAATGGATTACCTGGAAGTATGTTTATTGATCCCTTTTTACAACAAATATTTAAAGCACATTTCTAAACCGGGGATGACAAGGGCAGAGGCTCTCTGACGGGGGTAGATTCCACCCCAAAGTTAGTAAAAATCATAACTTTATTTATTCATAAAATGAGAACTACTTTTGAACGAAAGTAAAACCGTATTTTTTATCCCGGAATATAAAAGCATAGATTATTATTGCAGTTTCCTTTACAATAATCGCACTGTATTATGCATGGCAAGTACTTTTGCTACATTGGTAGCGGTTTGTTCCACACCCCAAGAGGCAGCCACACCTCTCCAACAGGCCTCCCACACATGGAAGGTCGGACCAAACGGAAACCCAATTTCCACAAATTTTCTTCCAACCTCAATTAGATGGAGTCGGAAAATTGTAATAAGGCTGGTGTAAACGGCCCCAGATTTGTCCTGCCTGATACGCTGCCCTTAGGATGTGTTGGTAGAGAGCAGCAAACATCGGGGGAATAGCATGAAGTGACTTGTTCTTTGTGCAATATAATTCATTCCTAGCTTCTTTCACTGTCGTCTCAGAGCAGAATTGATCATAGAGCTAGACCGCGAACTTCTGAAGCAACTCAACGCACTCTGGTTCAACAGCTTGCAAGGGGGTGGCGATCACTAGAAAAGCCAGGGTTTCCTTCTCCATTGATTTCCAGGTTTTCCATGCACTCTTTTTGCCATTACCTGCGAAAAATTAAACGCTATCGCACCCGGTGTATGTATGGAATCCCTGAAGAGCCTTGGAATTTGTGTTTCCTAGAGTGCCTATCAGAAAGTTTACAGTGCTTTACTTGGGTTTTTTTCTTTTTGCAATTATAATACATTATTATCTGTAATCAGATGAGCTGCTACAAACCGCCGCTTAGCCCCAGTACCGTACGATAACCACAGATCTTGAAGACCAAGGGCGTGTGGCTGGTGATAAAAGGAGATAGCGACAATTATCACATCAGTATCAATTGTTCAGATAATGACTGAGCGAGCGCCGTTTGCCACCATGTCTTGGAGATAAAGGATGATTCTTCCATGGTACGACAAGTGGAGCCCGCAAGAGATGTGCGGACACCTTGGGAAGCGAAAATGGTATCGCCAATGTTTGATACCACTTGAAGGGATTCCCTTTACAACTGACGCAGCCATGAATAAAAAAGCTCTTCCTCGTTTATTGGGTTCTTAAGAAAGTCCATCCATTTCCCAGGCAGCCTGCCGGACGGGGTAACTTGCCTGCGATTTTAGCGTATGGCTGCATCCTTTACGCCGAAGCCAGGATACTAATACCACACGAAATCCACTTTCTGTGCTTTGAAATGCAATGCATTATTTTGGATATATGGTTCAACTCCATCTCACAATACTCCTCAAACGTTCCAGAAGTTAGAGGCGACCTGATGTGAACGAGAGGGACACCGTCGTATTCCATGCCATCATAAGTATTTTTTCATAATAATTTTCAAATAAAAACGTCTTATCGTCCCGGCACAATTACTTATTTTGTAACTATTCACTCAGTACTTTATGCCAATGTAAAGCTCTATGAGTAATTGCTTGAAAATCCTGGCTCATATGTATAATATTTTAAGTATTATTTTTTTTTAAATATTTCAACAAAAATGGTTCCTTACCTAACATTGGGAACAGCTTTATATTTTTAACCTTAAATTTAGATTATACGCACAAAACATAACTGAAAACAACCCTCTGTTCAATCAAATCGGACGAGAAACACGAAATAGTTTTGCGGTCATTTTGGAAATTGGCAGCCATTATGAATCTTAAGGGACCAAACTCTGGTTTCCTCGGATGAAATCAATTTTTAATTTTTTAAGGTGTCTGGATAACTTATGCAAAGCGGCTTGCATTTAACCTAAAATGCCGTTTTCTTATAGTTTAAATTCGATCTGTACCGCTTCGACTAATATTTGGTTTTTATCAGAAAATGGCGGAACATTGAAATTATAAGAAAAACCTAATCGGAGCACAGTTAGCACACTGCTGATTAAGTCACAGTTCATTTTTGTATGATCTGATTTCCAAAATTTTGGGGTGGCCCAGCATCAAGATAGCCCCCTATTAGGTTTTTATCAGAAAATGGCCGAAAATTTAAATTTTAAGAAAAACCTATTCCAGCGCAGTCCAGCACACTGCCGATTAAATCACAATTAATTTTTGTATGATCTGATTTCGAAAATATTGGGGGGCTGAGCGTCAAGTTATAACTATGTTATAAATATGTGGGGCTATAGCCCCATATCTACTTTTTCCCTATAACTTTGGTATCGAAACGGCACAGTTCAAAATATCATCGGCACAGTAAAGCACATTTTGAGCACAGTAAGTGGTTACCAATTTTTCAGGAAATTCAAATGTGGGGAGGCCAACTTGACGCACCCGCTTTATTTTTTTCTAAAAGTTGTGTTTTTTTACAAGCTTTGGGGCGTCATCCAGTTAGAAGTGTGTTTCAAATATATCATGTTGTGAAACAGAATATAATAAACATAATGTGAAAGTTAGTATTTTGTTTTAATGTATGGTAATTGCTTTGTTTTGGTGCTTAATCTGCTCCTTTACCCCTCCTCCCTGCCTCCCAAGAGTAAATATTTATATAAAAATATTTAATTTCATTACCAGTTAATGCTAGACATCAATTTTTCTATTGAAATTTACTATATTTCTAATATTATCTTGTTTACGTCACTAATTTGACCATGTTGTGGTGAAAATATGTTTCTCGTTTCTGATTTCGAATCTAACTTCAATGACGTCTTTAAGGTACACCAAAATAATCAGTTAAGAGAAAGGCCTTTGGCCCCCCCCTGGCGCCCTAAATTTTACCCATATTTATAAAATAATAAGTATACACACCACTCCTAAATTTGACTCTTAAACTAAATATTAGTACTCAAACAACGGTCCAAGTATTTAATTGTTCTTCATGCCTGGGTAGGTATGCTGAAATCTAAAGAAACGCTCACATGTACGATGGGAGGACCCTTAGACTATATACAACTATATACTCTAAGGGAGGACCTACTGTAAATCAACATTTTTAAAAGTATAATCAATTAAGTATACGTATTATTTATTATTTTCCAAATTATTTCCAAGTAGGGACGTATAAAGAGGGGAAGAGTTGCATTGCAAGACCGTCGTCG
>JAEQML010067238.1:0-19269 GCA_016904865.1 Pissodes strobi
ATATCTCAGGAACTTATTGCAATTTGGCAATAATGTAAACGTATTATGAGTAACCATAAAAATCAGATTAAATAATGTATTTAGGTAGTAGGCCGTGGACAAACAACTGAACAATCAATAATTGAACAATAACCGCACCGCCTACTCGGCGCTATTTGTCATTTGACAAGTTGTCTATTTTTAAGATGATTTAACATGGCTGTGATTTTTATTGTTTTAAATTTTACGTCAGATACCAGTGGCGTCCTTAAGAACCAATTTGTTGCAGATGGCTACTATACTAATGTCTCCCCTATATATATTTCTGTTTGACAAAAAAATTGTCACTTTTTACCCATATTATTAGACAATGTAACGCATCATCAAGTAGCAATTATTTCTTCCCAAGACTGGGCCCGCACACAAAAACGATAAATTAATTCTCCTGTCAGGCGAATAATAACTGTCCTTGGCCTTCTATCGGATAAAAGACCGGCCATTCGGGCGTAATTACACGGCACCTGTACAAATTACACGTTAGACGGTACATTAGCTGGTGCCCCGAACGGCATCGGTCAATCACTGATATTTTGTGGTGACGCCACTCTAATGACCGTAAGGAGGAGAAGGGATGTTTTAGACTTGTCGAAGAAAAAAAATTGAACATCGAACAGTGGTCCGTCCATTGTCACTTGTCATATTTAATTCATGACATTTGATGCAAATAAAAACAATGAACATTCACAGCCTCCTTGCTATGAATAGACTGTGGATTGTCATTATGATTGTTATATAACTATGCACCGCCTACTTACTACTAAATGAATTTTTAGTATACTGGCAATGTTGCCACATTTTTAGATACGTTGAAATTATCAATTCAAATGATACACCCCATATATTTATAAATATTCAAAACGACCCCTTATATGATATTCTATGAATACACATAACCTAAAATTCTTAATATAATATACTAGGAACATTTTTTCCCCCTTGAATGAAGCGTCCCGAACCACTGCGCTGGAAATCCCGATATAACGATTGGACTTTTTAAATTACGGTCACAGTTTACGTGGCGCCGATAGAGTGGTTTGTCTTTTTCGGAGCGAAATTAGAGGCTTCGCTTGGAGCGAAGTCGATAAGTGGGGCTCTCGAAAGCGCTCTATAATTTTCAGGTGACCTACTGGGACGATTTTAAATTTTAAACGGTTTTTAATAATATATGACGCGCCGAGAAGGTCTTCCTGGACAACGTAATAATTCTAAACAATTGGAGTGATTGTCGACCAAGTAAACCTGGTCGGTGCTTGTTTGTTGCCAGACCTTGATTCTGGATTAATCCCTGGACCTTAAAACAATCTGATGAATTAGAAATAAAACTGTCAACACTGTTTGTTTATCGAATTACTTGGCAACACTCGAACAGGGTTATAGGCTAATAAATATGGCTATCGACTTGGCAACGTTGATGCCCAAAGTTTCAAATTCAAATCAGCTTGTAAATAAATTTAATAAATTGTTTAAGAATAACTCGCACAACTGGCAACAATGGATACCTCGATTTAATGAAGTGCTGTCGCTGAAAAGCGATTTCGATACATATTGGCAATTATCAGGTTATATTTTTACCGGGATCGTTTTATGACCGTTATTACCCGATCGGGGCTGGGTCCCATAAATTAAACGGTAATTTCGCCAAAAAGGATCGCAAATTGTTACTTTCGAGAAAACAAAAAGACAGATGACTGACCGTTTTGGGAAACGAGAATTTAATAATAATTATCTCGAGGCGAAACCTTAAAAAATGGTTGATACCTATACTTACTCCGTAATAAATAATAAAGAGTAGTTGACAACCGCAGGCCACAACAATAAATGCAGGGGATATCAAGTGCTCTGATGTTACAATTTGACCAAATAAAGTCCCCAAAGTTATTTTAAAAAGGTAACGATTTGTGAAAATATGTTTGAAACAGTGCAATGGATATCAAGTGCTCTCATGTTAAAATTTAATATAGTTTGGGTACGTCTGGAAAAGCGCAGTGGATATCAAATGCTTTGATGATAACATTTGACCAAAAAATATACGTCTGAAATCTACATAGGAAATGAGTATTGGTATTCGAAGAAATTCACGTTTTTCTAAAACATACCTGGACCATTGTAGTAGATTTCAAGTGCCCTGATGTTAAAAGCCAAAAAATAGATACCAAATTTCAGTACGGATCACTCTCTACAATAAATGAATTTTGGTACTTCAAAAGAAGAAGTGCAGTGAATATTAGGTGGTTCGTGGTCTGATGTTAAAATCTAGCAAAGAAAAATAAATACCAAATTTTAGTCCGCAGTATTCATTGGAAGTGAGTATTAGTATATGAAGAAGCTGACATTTTTCCAAAATACCTGAAATAGTGCCGTGGATATCAAATGCTGTGACGCTTTATTTAGCCAAACAATGTCTATACCAAAATTTACTGCAAAATCATACTGCAAAAGTATATGAAGGTAATAATTTATTTAAATATATCTAGACAAGTGCAGTGAACATCAAGTGCTCTGATGTTAATAGTCAAAAAATAGATATCAAATTTAAGTCCGCAGTCATCATGGAAAATGAGTATTAGTATTTGAAGTTCACATTTTCCAAAAATATATTTGGAATAGTGCAGTAGATATCAAGTGCCCTGATGTTAAAACTTAGCCAAAATCGGAAATTTGCAGACGAAAAGAATGTTGGTATTAGAAGCTGACATTTACCTAAAATATATCTAGACAAATGTAGTGGATATCAAGTGTTCTGATGTTAGTAGCCAAAAATCAGATACCAAGTTTTAGTTCGCAGTCTCCAGAGTAGATGAGTTTTGATACCTCAAGAAGATGACAGTGCAGTGAATATTAGGTGTCCTAATGCAAAAATTTAGCAGAACAAATCAAATTTCAGTCCGCAGTATTCATTAGAATTGAGTATTGTCATTTGAAGCAGTTGATGTTTTTCCAAAATATATCTGGAATAGTGCAGTCGATATCAAAAGTCCTGATGTTAAAATTCAACCAAACAATATATATTTCAAATTTTAGTCAGGAGTCATCAATGGATATAAGTATTGGTGTTTCAAGATGATAATTTCTTTAAATATATCTAGACAAGTGCAATGAACATCAAGTGCTCTGATGTTAATAGCCAAAAAATAGCTGCTAAATTTCAGTTCGCAGTCTTTAGAGGAAATGAGTTTTGATACCTCAAGAAGATGAAAGTGCAGTGAATACTAGATGTTCTGATGTTAAAATTTAGCAGATAAAATCAAATTTCAGTCCGCAGTATTAATTAGAAATGAGTATCGGCATTTGAAGCGGTTGACATATTCCAAAAATATATGTGGAATAGTGCAGTCCATATCAAAAGTCATGATGTTAAAATTTAACCAACGAATATACCTCAAATTTTTTTCGCAGTATTCGAATTAGAAATGAGTATTGTCATTTGAAGCAGTTGACATTTTCCCAAAATACATTTGGATTAGTACAGTCGATATCAAAAGTCCTGATGTTAAAATTTAACCAAAATAATATATCTCAAATATTAGTCAGGAGTCATCAATGGATATAAGTATTGGTGTTTCAAGATGATAATTTCTTAAAATATATCTAGACAAATGCAATGAACATCAAGTATTCTGATGTTAATAGCCAAAAAATAGCTGTTAAATTTCAGTTCACGGTCTTGAGAGGAAAAGAGTTTTGGTACCTCAAGAAGATGAAAGTGCAGTGAATATAAGGTGTTCTGCTGTTAAAATTTAGCAGAACAAATCAAATTTCAGTCCGCAGTATTCATTAGAATTGAATATTGGCATCTGAAGCAGTTGACATATTCCCAAAATATATCTGGAATAGAGCAGTCGATATCAAAAGTCCTAATGTTAAAATTTAACCAAAGAATATATCTCAAATTTTAGTCAGGAGTTATCAATGGATATAAGTATTGGTGTTTCAAGATGATAATTTCTTAAAATATATCTAGACAAGTGCAATGAACATCAGGTGCTCTGATGTTAATAACCAAAAAATAGCTACCAAATTTTAGTTCGCAGTCTCCAGAGGAAATGAGTTTTGATATGTCAGGAAGATGGAAGTGCAGTGATTATTAGGTGCCCTGTTGTTAAAATTTAGCAGAAAAAAATCAAATTTCAGTCCGCAGTATTCATTAGAAATCAATCAAGTCCTGATGTTAAAATGTGACCATTGAATATATCCCAAATTTTAGTCAGGAGTCATCAATGAAAGTATTAGTGTCTCAAGATGATAATTTCTGAAAATATATCTAGACAAGCGCAATGAACATCAGGTGCTCTGATGTTAATAGCCAAAAAAAGCTGTTAAATTTCAGTTCGCGGTCTTTAGAGAAAATGAGTTTTGGTACCTCAAGAAGATGAAAGTGCAGTGAATATTAGGTGTTCTGATGTTAAAAATTAGCAGAAAAAATCAAATTTTAGTCCGCAGTATTAATTGGAAATGAGTAATGGTATTTAAAGAAGTTGATATATTCCCAAAATATATCTGGAATAGTGCAGTCGATATCAAAAGTCTTGATGTTAAAATTTAACCATAGAATATATCTCAAATTTTAGCCAAGAGTCATCAATGGATATAAGTATTGGTGTTTCAAGATGATAATTTCTTAAAATATATCTAGAAAAGTGCAATGAACATCAAGTGTTCTGATGTTAATAGCCATAAATCAGTTACCAAATTTAGTTCATAGTCTCCAAAGGAAATAAATTTTGATACCTGCGGAAGATGATAGTGCAGTGGATATTAGGTGTTCTGATGCTAAAATTTAGCAGAAATAAATCAAATTTCAATGCGCAGTATTCATTAGAAATGAGTATTGCCATTTGAAGCAATTGACATATTCCCGAAATATATCTGGGATAGTGCAGTCGATATCAAAAGCCCTGATGTTAAAATTTAACCAAAATAATATATCTCAAATTTTAGTCAGGAGTAATCAAAGGCTATAAGTATTGGTGATTCAAGATGATAATTTATTAAAATATATCTAGACAAATGCAACGAATATCAAATGTTCTGATGCTAATAGCCAAAAAAGAGCTACCAAATTTTAGTGCACAGTCTTTAGAGGAAATGAGTTTTTATACCTCAAGAAGATGAAAGTGCAGTGAATATTAGGTGTTCTGATATTGAAATTTAGCAGAAAAAAATCAAATTTCGGTCCGCAGTATTCGTTAGAAATTAATATTGGCATTTGAAACAGTTGACATATTCCCAAAATATATCTGGAATTGTGCAGTCGATATCAAAAGTCCTGATGCTAAAATTTAACCAAAGAATATATCTCAAATTTTAGTCAGGAGTCATCAATGGATAATTTAAGTGTTGGTGTCTCAAGATGATAATTTTTTTAAATATATCTAGACAAGTGCAAGGAACATCAAGTGTTCTGATGTTAATAGCCAAAAAATAGCTATCAAATTTTAGTTCGCAGTCTCCAGAGGAAATGAGTTTTGATATCTCAAGAAGATGAAAGCAGTGAATATTAGGGGTTCTGATGTTAAAATTTGACAGAAAAAAAATCAAATTTCTGTCCGCAGTATTCGTTAGAAATTAATATTGGCATTTGAAACAGTTGACATATTCCCAAAATATATCTGGAATTGTGCAATCGATATCAAAAGTCCTGATGTTAATATTTAACCAAAAAATATATCTCAAATTTTAATTAGGAGTCATCAATGGATATAAGTATTGGTATCTCAAGAGGATAATTTCTTAAAATATATCTAGACAAATGCAATAAACATCAAGTGTTCTGATGATAATAGCCAAAAAGTAGCTACCAAATTTTAGTTCGCAGTCTCCAGAGGAAATGTGTTTTGATACTTCAAGAAGATGAAAGTGCAGTGAATATTAGGTGTTCTGATGTTAAAATTTAGCAGAAAAAAATCAAATGTCAGTCCGCAGCATTCATTAGAAATGAGTATTGGCATTTGAAGCAGTTGACATTTTCCCAAAATATATCTGAACTAGAGCAATCGATATCAAAAGTTCTGATGTTAAAATTTAACCGAAGAATATATCTCAAATTTTAGTCCGGAGCCATCAATGGATGATAATTAATTTAAATATACCTAGATAAGCGCAAAGAACATCAAGTGCTCTGATGTTAATAGCCAAAAAATAGCTGCTAAATTTCAGCTCGCGGTCTTTAGAGGAAATGAGTTTTGGTACCTCAAGAACATGAAAGTGCAGTGATTATTAGGTGTAGTGATGTTAAAATTTAGCAAACATGTAAATATCGTTTTCCCAGAATATGTCTCTAATAGTGCAGTTGATATCAAAAGTCCTGATGTTAGAATTTAGCCCAAAAATATTTATAACATTTTGGCCCGGAGTTATCAGAGAACGTGAGTAAGTATTGGCACTTCAAGATGATAACGTCATTCTAGAAAAGTGCAGTGAATATCAAGTGCTCTGACTTTAATAGCCACAAAATAGATACCAAGTATTAATTCGCACAGTCACAAAATAAAGAGTTTTGGTACCGCAAAAAAATCCAAAGTGTTGTGAATATCATGTGCTCTAACGTTAACATTTAGCAAAAAAATTAATATCAAATTTTAGTTCGCAGTCTTCATTGGAGGTAAGTTTTGATATATGAAGAAATTGACGTTTTCCCAAAATATGTATGGAATAATGCAGTAGATATCAAGTGCCCTGATGTTAAATTTTTGCCAAAAATAATATCCCAAGTTGTAGTATGGAGTAATCAGAGAATTTAAATATATCTAGGCAAGTGCAGTGGAGATCAAGTGCTCTGACGTTTATAGCCAAAAAATAGATACCAAATTTTAATTCGTAGTGACCAAAGGTAATGAGTTTTAGTACCTCGAGAAGTTAAAAGTCTAATGAATATTTGATGCTGTAATGTTAAAATTTAGCAATAAAAATAATATTATCTTATCATATTGGAAGAAGTTGACGTTTTCTCAAAACATATCTGGATTAGTGCAGTAGATATCAAATGCCCTGATGTTAAAATTTAGCCAAAAAATGTATACCAAATTTGAGTCTGAAGTAATTTTCAGAGAAAATGAGTATTGCTATTTCCATATAATTATTTCATTAAATATATTTATACAGGTGCAGTGCAGTGGACATCAAGTGCTCTGATGTAAAAAAAATAGACACCTATTTTTAGGTCGGAGGAACTGAGAGAAAATGAGACGTTCTTCTAAAACATATCTGGATTAACCACAAATATTCATCAAATTTGTAGATTATTGATCTTTTCATAAAACATATCTTAAAAATGCTATAAAATATCCCTTTTTAGTGAGTTTTTAGAAGAGTGCAGTAAATTCTGTATTTTTGCAATCCCTATAGTTTACGTAGGCTTCCTTATTCCGCTAGCCGCTTGAACATGGCAGTTAGTGCAGTAGATATCAAGTGCGCCGATGTCAACATCAGAATTAAGTTGAAATAAAACGCTTTAGATATATTATGCGAGATACGCCACTGTAAAGCCGCCGGAGTTGTATCTCACTATTTATCACGAATGTCTAATCGCGATTGTCTGAATACAAAACGCAGCAAGTGCGACACAACATTTACATGTTGTTAATGTAAGACACGGCTCGAAAGGCGTTGAATAATTGAACGCTACTTACCTACCGTATGCGCCATGTATTACAGCGGGAATTATTATAGTAGATGAAGCAGCCCGATTTGACACCCTTCGATTTTGTCTAATACGATGTTTCAAGCGAGTGACGTTTTGATTTACAAGAGACGAATTAGAGCGGCTCTCTAAGTTTCAAGTTCTAACTTCAAGCCGACATAAACCAAAGGAGACAGATCTCGCGAGTTAGAGGCACTCCATTCGATATTAGAGCCATACATTTCATCTGTATCAGCACTCTAGTCGTCCCTAACAGCTCTAAGGGGAGCACTGGAGCGAGATAGAGTCGCGTTAAACGAGTTCCCGAGACGGTTTTTCGATGTCGGATCGGATGTTTTGCAATCGGCGGAAGATTAGGAAAACGATGTGGCGTTTCCGAATTCGGGTGATATAAAAAGAGGTTTAAAACCAATCGATATCGATATAAATATATAAGCGTCTGGGTACACCGGAATGGATTTCATGATTCATTGACATGCGTGAAGTTCGCAATATGCCAGTGAATCATGAAATCCATTCCGGTGTATCCAGACTCTTGTTATAAATATGAACAATCATCTTTTTTCCTTGATTTGGCTTTAGCAATAAGGATATAACATGCATCGCTTTCAACATAATTTCGTTAACATATCACATCTATAATAAAATAGTTGTTAATTTCGGGACCGATTTGTAACGACTCCGACTAGAACAGGGGGCCAATTTGTCACCAATTGTTCGTAATGCGTTTTAAAGATTCTTTTTGAATCCGAGATGCATACGTAATTTGTCTTTGTCGAACAACAGCTGCTGCCCGAAAGGCAACAACGCGTGAGATAGTTTTCTGGGCTGACAACAAGATTAACTGGGGTTATATTTAGATATTAGACCGACAATGTTCCTAGCGGGAATCCATTAGTCTAGCGAGAGATATGTAATATATCTTCTGGCTAATTTTCCTGGAGTTTGTTCTCGCCTGTTTGCACACAGGACGTTCTTAGTTACTTGCCACGTTATGGAATTTTGCTCATTTGTATCCTATATAAATTTACTATTTATTTACGATTACAATTTGTAGTGATGCTGGCTGCTTGCCCACTGATGGCTACAGCACTAAGTGCATTGGATATCAAGTGTGCTGATTGTACTGTACATCATATGTAGATAGAGCGATTTCGATTATTACTCAACCATTACGGAGCATAGCAATAAATACAGTAAATACCAACTGCCTCGATGTTCAAGCCGAATCAGTCACTGTACCACTTCTTTGAAGCTCAAAGTGTAATAGATATCAAGTGCGCTGCTATTTAATTAGCAACATTGAATAAATTTTAATGCAAATATCATTGCTCTCCCTATATTTTAGAGCTTTTAGCGCCAAACATACGTAGTTCTGCTTAAAATGTAGATGGCCGAGTGCCTACGATTTATTGCGAAACTAGTCGCTTGAACATTGTCAGGCGCAGCCCTAGATGCTGTTGATATCAAGTGTTCTGATGGCAATATATATCAAGTGCGCTACTGTCTAATTAGCAAAATTGAATACATTTTTATGAAAATATTGTCAAAGAGGATCTGTCCTTGAGGCAATTTGAGGTTCCCTCGAAATACGTGTCAACGAGGATTTGGGCGCTAACCACAACGTGTGGCAGAGATTATGGCTTGGGGTGATCCTCTTTGCTATTGCAGGTTGCGTAGCTTAGATGGCGATGATGATGAAAGACTAAAACTCGCTTTGTTACTAAAGATATGTGTATTAATGCCCAGGTTTAGTATACATGAAGGTATGCACTTAGGTTACTAACTATGTTTAAATATATTTTATCAGAGGAGCGTAGAACGCATGACTATTCGTTGAAGACGTATCAGACGCGACCCGTTCGGTTTCATGAGGAAAATTGAGACTTCCTTGAAATACTTTTAAATTATGTTGGTGCTACGAGTATTGCTTGGGTTACTTTATATATTTGACTTTAATTAACTTACTTTTATTATTCTTTTAACTGACGTGTTCTAAGAGAAGTTTATTTGTGCATTTTCCGTAAAGAAACAAAATGCAAAAGAGAGTTTAACCCCCCAGAGTCTTTCCCGTTAAGGTACCAAGTAACTCTGGTTGAACACCCAAGAGCCTTTCCCGTAAAGGTACCAAATAGCTCTAGATGAACAGGGGGGCGAACTTGTTGCCAGAACGCTCCCTAAAGGATCTACGAACTGAACCAAGTTGTCGTTTACTCGGTCCGCTCGATTTTTTATACTAAAATTTGTTAAAAGTTTATTGTTTTTAAAACATGTTTAGATAATAATCATAATAATTATGCTTCAAGATCAAGCGTCAAGTTCAAACTTTAGACTGAGTGTTCTTTTTTAGCGAATACGATTTCTAGTTTAAACATGCCGCCCTCCGTCTTGCATTGGTCCCCAATGCAAAACATCTTTTAACGGTTAAAAAGTTCAAAGAGACTGTCCAAAAAATAATGAAAAAAACTCTGTTATCGATCAAGAACTCATTTTTGATGAGTATGTTTAAAAGAGTGGAACCCCCTTAAATATTAACGAGTGGTCCTCAATATTCGAACAGTCATATCGCTCCCCACAGAATTACATCTGTTATATTTGAGCACTTTTAACTTCTGGTTCTGGCTTATAGCTTAGTTCGGTCCTGGATTCCAGCCAATGGTTATCCATGGAAGAAGGTCCCTACTCAATTCAAGATCCTTGTCGTGGATATCCATTTGGCTGCCGTCCGTATAAGGGCTCCATCTGACCGATCTGTGGGTCGACATTGAATAGTGCTCCAAGTACATGCAAAAAATATAAACAGAACATTAGTAAACAATATTAACACGTACCTCTTAACCTAATAAATTCCCGTATATTATTTGTTAATATTAGTATGTATCTATATATAATTATGTTTTCCACTTTTTCTTTAAGTAATTAGGCATACTAGAAATATATTCTTATCTTGCCATTCAATATCATTAGTAGAACATTCGGCAATTATTATTAAATAGTATAATTATCATTGAAAGTATTATCTTATACTTTAGTACTATATTCGTATGTTTATATTATTTTAATCCGCAATAAGTATTGGCAATTATCTTTAACAAAAAATATTTGAACGATTATGTGTTGCTCTATCTTACTTATGTACTATTAGATTAACACAGGTATATGTGTTCTTCATATCTTTTTTTTATCTATTCGCTTTTAAAATATATCCTATATTATCCTCAATATCTTAATAATAAGGTTTGAATCATACTGAATGTATAATTGGATAAAAATATTACAACTTATGCTAAAATGTATGAACTACGTTGTTATACTTATTAAATTGCGGCATTAGCATTTTCTACACCATCTGTTATATTTGTGGCGTCCCGTCGGCGTCGTGTTGGTTGCTGGGTAGCCTTGTACTTGAGACAAATCATGGAAGTTTCAGGTACTTGTGCTTGTATTCCATTGGCGGTTTGTTTTTGTTGAAAATAAAAATATTTTATTAGGGAATGCTGACGCTTGATTTATTTGAATATTTGACCTTGTCTCGATAATCTAAAAAGATTGTTTATAATTGTATTTATTATAACATCGACTGCTTGACACCGTAACCGTTGACCAGGTTGTTTAGAACAATATTAATTACATTGGATATTTAATACATGTATGGGTTATTTACACGTTTTGACTGTCGTCGATTATCTAGCCTTAAAATGATGATTTGAATTGGATATCAGTATTTTTAATTATTATTATCCTTCCCAGAGTATGCGCATTCTCTAAGAAGGCTAATGATTAATTTTCGGTGTAAATTACCTCACGCAAGTTACAAGTTTTTCGCTTAGTATTTATAACATGATAGATACACTTTTAATACTTATGTTTTACTTGTCATTAATGTTAGATGACTGCCGAATTGTGTGGATTTAGGATTCTATGTACTGTACGACTGTAATTATTCTCCTTATTCCATTCATGATTATTTATTCTATCTTTATGTTGGCTTATTCTTGTATATATTTATACTTAATGTTATCTATACTTAATAAGTTTGTCTATCAACGTATATGCTATTTATTCTGTTATTTCTATGTTTCTATACTTTGGGGCGCTTTATTTTATCTCTACGTATTTTGTCTACATATTTCAACTATCTCTATGTATTCTCTATGTTTTGTGTTGGCCGACACTTTTTGTGATGTATTATCTTTAATATTACCTCCTATTTTTAACTTTTAACTTATTTTCCTTTATTTCCATTACTACTCTAGTTTACTATCTTCTCATATACTGTCTACTTTTCCTTGTAACTTTATATATGCCCATCTATAGCTTCTAATTTCATCTCCTAGGTCCTCGAAGCTAGTCGCTTGACCATTGTCGGGCGCAGCACTAGATGCTGTTAATATCAAGTGTCCTGATGTCGAAAATCTGAAAGTAAGTTATGATATTTTACGAAGTAGAATCTAGAAAATGTCAGGTGTCAAAACAAATAATTTTCTTGAAAGTGAATTTAGGGATCGAAGAGTGTTGTTCCCATCCTTAGCCCATGTCCATCCACTCCTGAATGTAGGCCTCTTCCAATAGTTTCCATGTCCGTCTATCCAGGGCAGTTTGAAACCAGTTTAATCCTGCTATTTTTTGGATGTCATCCCGTCATCGCTTTGGGGGTCTCCCTGCATTTGGGCGCCACTGCATTATTTTGTTAATCCACTTAGATGGGTTCTGCCTTGCAACATGACCTGCCTATCTCCACTTTAGTTCGGCTACTCTTCTCATAACATTCGTTACCCTTGTTCTTCTTCGAATCTCATCATTTCTTATGCGATCTCTTAGGTTGATTCCCAACATGGCGCGTTCCATGGCTCTCTGAGTTTTTCTGAGTCTTTCTGCACTCCTCTTTGTAAGTGTCATAGTCTCCAGTTCGTATGTTGTGACGGGTAAAATGCAAGCCTCATAGACTTTCCGCTTAAGGTTGATTGGGATGCTTTGAGATTTTAGAATGTAGCCTAGCCTACCGAATGCTGCCCAGCTAAGTCTTGTTCTCCGGGATATTTCAGTTGTTTGGTTTTGTTTTCCCAGTCTGATAGCGTGGCCCAGGCATATGTATTCCTCGACGTGTTTGAGAGCGTGGCCTTCTATAGTTATTACTGTCTCTTCACTGGTCATTATTTTGGTTTTGTTTAGATTCATCTTAAGCCCGATTTGTTTTGATGTCTCCTGCAGTTCTTCCAACATATCTCTCAGCTGATTGATGTCATTACTAATGACAACAATATCATCAGCAAAACGGAGGTGATTTACTCGAGCTTCATCTATATTAATACCTTTGTTTTCCCAGGGCAGGATTTTAAAGGCGCTTTCCAATGTCAATGTGAATAAGTTTGGGGATATGGTAACCCCTTGGCGGACCCCCTTTTCTAGTTCGCTCCTGTTTACTTCTGGTAAGTCCTCCGATCCCACATTCCAAATTTCTTGCCTGACGCTGTCTGGTTTAGGCAGAGCTGATGTATACAAGTCCTTGTAAAAGCCTTGGATGACATTTATTACACCCTTTTTGTCTGTAATAGTTTCCCCGTTCTTATCTTTTATTTTAAAAAGTTTTTTCCTTCCTCTAGACATGTGTGAACTAAGTACTCTCATGTTTGAGTTGTTTTCAATAGTTCTTTGTATTAACTGATTACTATAAGATCTCAGGTCTTTTCGACTTTTTTTGTTTATTGTTTTACATAACTCTCTGTACTTAATTGAATCTCTGCTCGTCTTTTTCCTTTGCTCCATCATTGGGTGTTTTTCCTGTTTTGTACTTACAGCAGACTTTCTTTGTTGCCACCTGGATACTGCTCCTTATCGTTGCCGATAGCTCGTCCAATTCCATTTTCTTCAGGCAATTCAAGTTGTGCAGTTTTGGCTTTGGGTATAGAATAGTTTGGTATTCTTCTGCTCTTTACGTCAGGATTTCTGTAGTTGGCCCTTTTGAACCATCCTTTTCCCTTCAACTTTAGTGTTAATAATCACCCTTGCTCGGACCAATCGGTGATCGCTGCCTGTATCAAAATGGTTCAGCACAGACACGTCCTGGCATATGTCTCGTCTGTTGGAGATTATGTAGTCTATTTTCGTTTTTTATTTGTCCGTTCGGGCTTCTCCAAGTCCATTTTCTTTGGGAGGGTTTCTTATAAAAGGTGTTCAAGCAATATAGATTTTGATGTTGGAGGTATTCCAACAGCATTTCTCCTCTGTCGTTTCTGCTTCCTAGCCCATATGATTGACGGGTCGCCTATATTTTTCTGGCCAATTTTGGCGTTAAAATCACCCATAATGATCTGAACCCTAGCATTTCCCGACCTTTGAGCCTTCTCGATATCTTCATAAAATTGTTCGGCTTCTTGGTCCAGAGAGGAGCTTGTTGGGACGTATACTTGGGCTACTTGCATGGAAGGTCTTTTAGTGATCTTCAATATAATATAGATTACTCTGTTTGAAACGGCTTCCATTTTTCCAGTTTTCTATTTACCATGAATGCCACTCCACCAAGATGTGAGTTCGTATCGGCGTTCTTCTGATAAAATAAATGACCAGACCTAAGGGTGGTCGCATCCTCTCCTTGAAGTCTAGTTTCATATACTTGGCCAAATATCCCAGTTGATGTGTTCCAATTCGTTTTCCAAGAGTTTCAAGTTGTTCACTTGATCTCATAGTACGAATATTGTAAGTGGCGATTCTGATTTCTCCCTTCGAAGCACGGTTGTAGTTTGGGTTTATTGAGTTTTTGCCTCCCCCAGAATCCACGAAGCAGACTGGTTTATCAGTGCGAGATTCTGAGTTTTTCACTCTACTCGCCTGGGGTACAGTTTCTCTTTTAGAACTCAGCATGGTTTGGTTTTGGAAGGGTTTGGCATTGAAAGACCACGCTTGCCTAGTGGGTTGGCCAGTTTTAGTTTAAGCCGCCCACTCTGGGTCAGACACTGTTGTGGGTCGATCCTCTGGAGTCAGACACCCACTCGCAGCCGCCCACTCTGGGTCAGACGCTGCGTTACCTGTTGGTCCGCGGGAGGTATTTGATTTCCCTCCTACCAGCCATATCTGGGAGGCATTCCTCTATCCGCCACCTGGGGACGCGACCTCTAGGGGTTACAGGTTCCCCCGAGGGTAGTGCTTAGCATCTGATTATGTGCTTCTTCTTGCGTTATTCTGTTCAGGATCTAAGAGACAACATAACCTCGATATTTCCCCGCTTTCGATTGGCGATCCTATATATTTTTTTTTATAAAATCGTTATGTTTTTATGGTAGGGTTTTTAATGAACAGACCTTATTAATACCTCTCTATCTCAGAGATTTTGAAGCAGAATACGTTAGAAATTTCTATATAATTTATACTTAAAACACTTGTCGTTAAACTGGCTGCTCCACTAAAGGTGGACACGTTACTACGTACATGAAATGAAAACTTGAGTTTCCCACCTTTCGGTATTAGCAATTTTTCCACCCACTATCTAAAGAGACCAGGAACCACTCTCAAGGAAACGCCCTAAACAACTCCGATTCACCCAGAGCCCGCACCTGTCCTGTGATCCGAAGACCACAGGGCAGGTATGGACGCCGATAGCGGGGAAGAAGATTGTCTTTTTTCACCATATTTTTATTCCCAATAAACCTTACCTCTAATACATAACTTCTTATCCTAACCTATAATCTACCCACCACCACAAAGCCTCTTCCATTACATATAATCCTTAACCTAACTTAAATCTATCCACCACATCACAACTCCACAACCGTGGAGTGCCTAATAACTAATATGAACATTTCATGAGTGCTTTGGTCACATCTCCGTGTCTTTTATTAGTGCGCAGCCCCATAACAACCTCAACATCTTCCCTTGAAATTTCCCACCCCTCCCCCCCCCCTCCTTAAACTGATATTATCCCATACTTTCCCTTCTCCATTTAGTCTATTTCTTTCATCCACCCTTTCTCTCAACATACACCTCTCTTTCGCATGCGCCCTATATCCTCTCTCTCTATACCACATTCACACATCCCATTCGTGTCTCTTAATTTAAAGCGCCAGAGGTACTCTGCCATATTGTCATGGCCAGTCACCAGCTGGCTTGCTTTAAATGTCACATCTAGCCTCTCACATCCAACTTCCTTGCACACCTCATACAGCCCTCTCCCTTTCACACTCACATCCCACCTTTCTTGCCATCTCCTCATTGCTACCTCTTTCCTCGCTCTTTTGATGTTATTAAGCGCTAATAAATTCTTCCCTTCAACATCCCCAAGTTCCCTTCCCTGCGTCCTGCCTTTCCCAGCCTCCCTATCCGCCACTTTCATACCTCCTTGGGTTCTACTCATCTATTCCACATTCACTCTGGACCCATTCATCCCCAATTCTCTCATTCTACATTGCACCCCTCTTACCCACTTATGCCGAGTCTTATAATTATAAGGCATTCTTACCACCATCTCTGAATCCGTACAAATCCTGTAGTTATGTACCTAACTCCTTTTCCCTTTCTATCATGTCGAGCATATACTCAACTCCCAAAAGCTCTCCCTGTACTCCCCCAGCACCGTTCCTAAATCTCCCATTTCCTGTCCTTGTCTCTCCATTAACCCTAACCCACAACCATCCCATACCTGTTACCCCCTCTTTCTCTCTCATATCCACATACACTTTCACCTCTTCCTCGCCAATATCTCCCTCACCCTTCCTGCTCAGTCTTTCTGGTGGATATTCTCACTCCATTTTCCTCCCTCTCGTTTCCCATTGCTCCCAAAACTCATACCTGATCCTCGCCTCTATATCAAGAGGCGTCATCCCATTCATAACCTGAAGTCCCTCACTCGCCACTGTCCAATACGCTCTAGCCTCAATCAGTCCAAATATACGTTGCGTCGCATCCAGCTGCTTTTTCACCCTTGTATCATTCGCTCTTATGCCCCACACCTCACTCCCATACAAAATCGCTGGGCTTACCATCATATCATAAATCATCCTCGCTTTATCCTTGTCCACTCCATGTTCATTCCTCGCTAACGCACATATTTTCATCGCTAATTCACCCGCTTTCATCCTCACCATCTTAGCATGCTCAATAAAATTTAGCTTCCTATCAATCCTCAAGCCCAGGAAATCCACATATTCTTGGCACTCAATCCCTTTCTCATCCATTCTGACAACCGGTTCCCTGATTTTCCCTCCTCTTTCAACAAACATAACCTCAGTCTTTCCCTCATTATCATTATACTCAGCAAAACTTTCCCTCTCCCACTCCATGATCTCTCCAACCACAATTACTTGGTCATCCGCGAAGGCCTGTCCTTTCACTCCCTCCTCTCTCTCTCTAGGTTAGACATCCTTCTCAGCCACTCTCCCTTGCGTCCCTCATCACTCGTAACACACTTGCAATCGCCTCAATCGTGTCCCTTCCTCCCCTGAACCCAAACTGACTCTCGCTGAACTTCAGCTCTCTCTCCCACCAAGTTCTCATCCTTTTATTCAACACTCGATCTAACAATTTCCCTAAGGTGGGTAACAGGCTTATAGGCCGAAACCCTCCCTTTGCCTTTGGGAGCCAGCGAATTCTAGCAACCTTCCAAATCTTTGGGAAGTGTACCATTTGCCACTGTACTACGTACAGTAGATATCAAGTGCGCTGCTGTTTAAATTTGATCAAATTTGGGTGTAATACTAATATTTTCACACTTCAGAGGGTCTATATTACATTTATTGGACAGGAATGGTTAGATCAATACAAGTTTTGAAGGTATCAAGTGCACTGTTGTCAAAATCTTGCGAAGAGATAAACGTACAATTTTAGTCCCGAGTCTTCTATAGGCAATTAGATTTGATAGTTACAAAATGTTGAGTAAGCATTGGCTTGTGTAGAACTCCTTTTATGTATTGAATAAAACTCCAGGTCACTATAGAGTTCTGTATTAATTATAGCAAGGAATATACAAGATAGTAACGCGACATAATGTATACCCTTATAATCTACCTACGCATATCAATGCGTCACTCCGTCTCTCCCGGGTTGGTATAGGTTCGTAGTATAAATATAATGTTACAATAACAATACTGATTCAGCAAGGTTATCTCGGCCTTGCCACCCGCGGCGAGTATCTCGTTCATCACTGTTTAACAATAATTTTACGTGTAGCAATGTAAATAACGTTCGTCTAGACCTCGAAATATTCGGGTTGCTGTCATGATCTAATTTATGAAATACCGAGTGTTTTTCTGATACGCTACACTTGCATAGCTGTAATAAGTACTATAATTTCCCTTGAAAGTGATCTTATAAGAGGTTGACCAATTTGACCGTAGGGGGCAGCAAGACGTTGCTTGTACCGCATCAGAGGGCTTCAGAGTTGCGCGCGCATTACATTGTTGATTTTCATTTTGGGCACGCCTTAGGTTAGTTTTGGGCTAATTTTTGATGGTTGCGCTGCCGTAGCAAGCGGAGGGCCACGTGTGAAGTGTAATATTAAACATTTTTGTCAACAATGTGATGCGCGCGCACCTCTGAAGCTCTCTGATGCGGCACGAGCGACGTCTTGTAGGTGGGCATGGCAATAGGTACAGTAAATATCAAGTGCACTGATGTTTTACAAAGTAAGACATTGTTGCACTATTCCTTTTTCATTGTATATACACTAAATATTCGCCAGCTATCCATTTCTTAATTTTCGTTCGGGATCGCGACCCTAGTTTTCGTCGCTCTCATCGTTCCCCCTATACAAACGAGCCGTGACTTACGAGTTCCATAATTCACTCGCCGAAGACAAACGACGTCGATTTGTTAAGAGCGGATCGACAGGGCGAAAGCAGAAAAGTGCCACCATATATACGATTAAACGTCTTGGCGGGATTAACGCGCGAGCTTTGTGTTGCCCCGATCTTTTTGCCGACAAGAAAAATGGACGCATTCGTCTTGTCTCGGCTAATTGTGAAGGTTCGGGCACTTCCGACTCTTGGCTAGAGCGCTTTGTCGACAAATCACTATACTAAGGCTTTTTTTCCTGAAAGATATAGGGGGGTATGTTCGACAATTTAAGGCATGGACCACCCATATAATTCATTAATTTCAAACGTGTCAGTTTTAGGATTTTACACAAACAGACCCTGTTTTGTCTGGTAAATAGTGCAAGGGTTGTTCTACCAATGGGGTTTTTATCATCAGTTATAGTTACAATACTCGGGAATTTTCGAACTCACCCGTAGTAACAACCGAGTCGGATCCTTCGATTCAGTTAACTACGCTGTCGAAGTGGCGAGATGCATGGCCCCAATAAAAGGCGGCCGCCCCTCCCGACGAAATTAAACGGGGGGGCCTCCAATCGGGTTTTCTTTTCTGCGAGCAGCGAAATTTATTTTCACGGCGGCGTCGACAAATTGTGTTTTGTAAAGGAATCGCTATGGCAAACATGTTGGCCGACATTTATTTTCGTTTCGGGACGCAAAGACGAGAAAACAAGGGTAATTTGTTGCTTTGCCGATTTTTCTTTTCTTCGTTCTCTCTCTTTCTGTATCTCCCTCCTCGTAGTGTTCGGTCCACGAGAAACGAATTGGACAGATCTTTAGTTACGTCCG
>JAEQML010067239.1:0-19268 GCA_016904865.1 Pissodes strobi
CTTTATTAATAGCATGAGCTAACAAACGACAGACGAACGTGACATCACGGCGACCACAGCCAAGGAAGGAGCAAACAGCCTCGTCAAAATGTTTTCATCGCAATCTACCCTAAATGTCCCCCATGGCACAGCTCTCCCCACCATACCGAACTTCAACACTACCACGGCAGAAGTCAAGTTTCTTCACGGTGATATTCGTAAAATCCTTTAAAAACTTGATGCGCAAAAGGCATGAGGACCGGACGGAATACCTGCCATCGTGTTAAAGAACTACGCCAACGAACTAAATACCCATTTTTTCCAGGCTTTTTTCTCCGTCTTACGAGAAAGGGATTTACCCATCTTCTTGGAAAGTCGCTCGAGTGCAACCTGTTCCAAAAGATGCAAGAAGACCACGCCCTCAAACTATCGCCCAATTGCCTTGCTTCCACAAAGTCATGGAACGTGTAGTCAATCAGCAACCACTCAAGTACCTCGAAAACAACAGGATAATCAGCGATAATCAATACGGCTTTCGCAAAGAGAGATCGACAGGAGATATATTGGCCTATGTCACTCATATATGGAGTAGGGCAATTGAGAACTACGGAGAGTCTCGAGCGATTGCGTTGGATATTTCGAAGGCATTTCACAGAGTTTGGCATGACGGACTCAACAAACTCTCGTTCTTCGGACTGCCAGCCTCTCACTGCAGCTGGCTTGCCAGTTTCCTTTAGAACCGATATATGCACGTTGCAGGTCATGGACACATCTCAGACACTTTCACCATTAACGCGGGCGTGCCTCAGGGCGCAATACTTTCACCAACTCTGTTCCTCATCTATATTAATGACCTGCTGACCGAAACGAATAAAGCAGGACGCCCACTGAATCGGCACAGACCGGCCAGCACGGCCGGCATAAGTTGATATGTACATTATTAAACGAGGCAGCGCCCATTTAATCGGAACAGCGCGGAACGGCATCTCGTTTAATAACGAATGCCGGCCGTGCCGAGCCGGTCTGTGCCGATTCTGTGTGCGTCCTGCTTAATCCTGTTTACAGTTTTGCCCCTTGTCTCCCACTTTAGATCAGAGAAACCTCTACCAGCGACTGAGACTTATCACCGCAGACAGGAGCAGATTACATCAATTAATCAAGACCTGGAGAAAGTTCAAACTTGGGACTACAGAAATTTGGTCCAGTTAAATGTAGCAAAGACTCAAGCAGCCACGTTTACCAAGAGGGTCAATACGGCGGGCCCGGACATCATTATGGCAGGATCGACCATTCCTTCATCCTCGTCAATCGGGCATCAAAACTGTATACACCGCAGCAGTTGCTCTTGCTCTACAAAGCGCAAATAAGACCGCGCTTAGAATATTGCTCACACATCTGGGGTGCCGCACCAAAGCACACCCTAAAGCTGTTGGATTTCATTCAGAAGAGACGCCCCAGGAGACCCGTTTGCCCCTAATTACAACCTACAACTATTCAAGAACCGTGTCAATCAACATCTTCGCACACACACCGCTCGTCGAGCGCCATAGGATCTCTGTTTAGTGTGTGTGCGCCACTGCCATTAAAAAAAAAGATGAGACATATGGATCTATGGACACTGAAAAATTCATAGATTCGTGCTGCCTCAGTGATGTGTTATTCTTTATTAGCAAACTTTTATCCAATGTCATTCTCAATGAAGTGAAGACCATTCATTTCACATCAATTTGCTATCTTAAGCACACATTTATTTGCCTTTATGCACACCTACTATGGCTGATGTGTGATGTAGTACTTATTGATAAATAGCGGCAGATCATTGAAAAAACAAAAGAAAACAATAGGTCTCAATACGCTACCCTGTGGAACTCCAGTTAAGACTTTCACCCAATCTGATAGTGAGGTCTTATTTCACTCTTCAAACTCACAGTTCGAGTGTGCGCCGGTCCTCTCATTCCATAGCTTATGTTTATTTAGTATAATTTCGTTGCTAATAAGGTCAAATGCTTTAGTTGAGTCGAAAAATATTCCTACTGATTTTAGCTTTCCATTGGACTTATCTAAGTTTTTCAGCTAAAAAGACAAAATGGCCAAAAGCGAATTGTCTCAGATTCAAGATGCTGAAGGTCCAGAAACCGCAACAGTCTAGGCTGGAATGCTTTGTTCAATAGGTCTCAACAAAAATAATCTAATCGGTATCACTATTCAGGAAATTGCCTTTTAAAGGTTCCAGTCTAGTTTTAACGCTTTCTTGGCGTTTTTGGCTAAAAAAGGCTGAGAAAATTCATAGACCGTGGCAATTTAAAGTGTAGGTAATAATAAGGATTTCCCAAGTCAAAATAGGATCTAAATTATTTATTTATTTATTTATTCAGTACAGTACGCCACAGAGCTCCAAATGGTACATAAAACACAAACTTAAACATTACATTATATAAAATTTGAAAACGTACAGCAAAAAACATACAATATATAAGAAAGAAACAAAATAAATTAATTAAGAGACCAGACGCTTTAAAGAATAAAAACTGATATTCAAAATGTCAATGTGGTTAAATTTTCTATTATATATGGATAACATTTGGTCTATGAAAGTCCTTTGTCTATAGTTGGTCCCGTGGGGCAGTTGCACAAACAGTAGCTGGTGTCTCGTAGTTCTTGCAGGCACCTTGAACTGCTCAAGACTCAACAACTTTGGGCTGTCAATCTGTCCATGGATCAATTTGTGCATAAGAAATGCGTAGTTATTATGGGGCGGCGATCTTCAAGCGACTTGAGGCCACACAGCAAGAGCCTTGTTTCGTAGGTGAGGTTTTGGTACAGAAAGCGATGTTTAAATAGGAGATATTTGGAGAATTTGTTTCGGACTTTTTCCAGTCTGGATTTGTGATAATTCAAGTTCCAAATGACACAACCACATTCCAAAATGCTTCTTACCAAACAGTTGTAAAGGGTAGTAATTGCTTTGGTGTCTGTCATGTTTGATGTGTAACCCCAATAGCCTAAAGCTTTTTGCAATAACTTGATTTATGTGTAAATTGAATGAGAGATCTCTATCAAACATTACGCCCAGATCATTGAAAGTTGATACGGATTGTTGTTTCATTAATATGATATTCTGTTTGAACGGGCCTATTGATGTTATAAAAACTCATCTTCTTGCATTAACAGTAAAGTTTAAGAGATTCTTTGCACACCAGAAGACAACACGATCAAGATCTGACTAAATGTCGAAAGATTATTTATTAACTGTGGAATTTAATTTAAGGTCATCTGCGTACATCAGGAACCTAGATTTTTTAATACAAGACGTAAGATGGTTAATAAACAATGAGAACAATATCGGACCTATATGGGAGCCCTGTGGAACACCCGACAGTACCGCAACTTCTTTTAAGGCAACACTTCCAACTAGCACTCGTTGCCACCGTCCAGAAAGGTAGCTTTTGATCCATGTAAGATGTGAGCCAATTCCAATGTTTGAAAGCTTAAAAAGGAGAAGTTTGTGACACACACCATCAAAAGCCTTACAAAAGTCAGTATATGATACATCGATCTGGTGCCCTGCTTCAAGTTTTGTTGTCAGGAAATTCTGGTAGACAGCTAGATTAGTAGAAGTTGAGCGACCTCTGAAGAATCCATGCTGGTTCACAGTTCTGTAATTCAAAGATTTCGTGTAGTGATGATGGATCATAAATCTTTGGTAGAAATGATAGCATGGATATACCTCTGTAATTCTTAAAGTCTGCCTTGTCACCAGTCTTGTAAACGGGGAAGAGTGTGGACTCTTTCCGGGAGGAAGGAAAAGCCCCCTTAGTGAAGGTACTTTGAAACAGAGTGCAGATTGGTCCTGCCAGTGACTCGCAGCACTGTTTCAGAAAGACTGGAGGTACCCCATCCAAACCCGCACTCTTGTTACAATCTAATTGTTTTAGCTTATCAAAGATCTGCTCCACTGTAAAATGATGATGCACAAGTGTTCCGCCATACTCCACGTTTTGGTTTTCTGTGAAACACTCGTCACGAATAATCGAATGAAATAATCATCTAGAATCTTAACCCAAAAATTGTCCGTTGCGATACACCGATTTAAATATTGATTCTTATTTTTTGCCCTAGCGTTTATTACTTTTAAGTTGACAGTTTTAGCTGATAATATGTTTTTTAGGTACTCATGAGGAGAAAAACATAGTATACAACGGTTCCATAAACCTGGTGGACCTGGCTGGATCTGAGAGCGCTAAACAGTCAGTGATTGGTGACAGGCTCAATGAAACGAAAAATATCAATAAAAGTTTAGCTACGCTAGGAGACGTAATATGTGCTCTACATAATAAGTCGAAACATGTCCCTTACAGGTAAAATACGCATTTAACTTAACTTTTTAAGTGGTTCCCAAAGAAATTGTTCAAAGACCATTTCAAGATCTATTTAAATATACTGAAACGCGAATTAGCAACGAGATCAAAGAAAAGGTTTGCACATTCCTATCTTTGGTTTTCATAAGCTATCGAATGATAGTAACTTTGAATTTAACCGGAGGTTTAAAAGTTCCGGTTAATTTCATCCGCAGGTTAAATTCGAAGATACTGTCATTCGATAGTTTATGAAAACTTAAGATAGGAATGGGCAAACCGTTTTCTTTGATCTTGTGCGGTTTAGATTTTAGAGCCTGTCAAAGTGTCAAAATACCCGACTTTCAACTGTCAATATTTGGTAAACAGCTAAAGATAGGTATAGGATATTATACGCAAAATGTGTTTAGATTTTTCTAGAGAGTCCAAAAATATAGTAATATATAGGGTATTCCATTTAAAAATATATCAAAGTGACCCCAAGCACTTTTATTTGATGTTCAATTGTTTTTTACTGAACATATCCGAATTCATGGGAGAAAATTACATAAGATGGGTATTTCAGTTTTTTTTTTGTAAAAGTACAGGGATGGTCAAAAAATCGCCTTGGCTAGTCCTCGTTGACCCTGTACGTGTCATACGTAGACGGCTTCTCGCGCCGATAGCGGCACATCCGGCTCTCGAGTGGCACTAGCGGTCAAACTATTTGATACCGCCGGTCGGGCCGCACTCGGCGACGCCGCTGCTTCAGTTGAGCATTGGACAGTTGGATACCGAAGGGCTACTATTTTCCTTGAAGAATTCCAATTTTTAGACGCCATGGGTAGTACTTTTACGGAATTGTTGATGAGTCTAGTATAAAACCGCCGGCGCCGTGTTCTTTGGGATATGAAACATAAAGACTGTCACCTGCATAGCATTTGATTTTGAGATATGCGGACTTATATTAAAAATTAATAAACAAAATAAAACAAACTGTTATTTTGACCTGTTACCGAACCCCGGGCAGCAACTTTGACGTATTTTGTGATAGACTTATACAGTGGCGAAGCGTGAATTTTTTGTTCGGGTAGACAAAGATAATAAAAATCGTTGTTAATGTCAAAAAATGCTTATCAACTATTATTTCTCCATTTCATAAACCTTATGAAATAAAACAATGATATATACTAATTAAAATACAAAAAAAGTATGTTCCTCGCCTTTATAAGCACACAACTGAATTGAAACTTCTGAAAAAGATATTACAAATTGATTTTTTTAAGCTTTTTTTCTCAACTTTTGCCCCGGTCGGTGTCGACATTTTTTTTTTCTTTTTTTCAACTTTTTATTCACAGAAAACGCGTTTCTGTAACTTTTTTTTATAATTTTTTATCTTTATAATGTTTTATAATACTTTTAGTAGCCTTCCGAACAATTTTTTTCGCTTTTTTATTATTATTTTTTTTCTTATTTGGTTTTATAATACTTAACTTTCCGACCAATTTCTTGTTTTTTTTTTCGTTAATTGTTTTTTTTATTTTATACTTTTAATAACTCTCCAAATATCTTTTTAGGTTTTTTTTAATTCTTTCCCATTTTTCAAAAATTTTTATTTTTTTGGCATAAAGCATTTTTATTCTTCCCATTTTTGCCATCCCCGGTCTCGTAGCTGAACTATTGCGCCTTTTTTCAACAAAAACCGCGTTTCTCTAAATTTTTTTTTTGTTTTTTCTTTATTTCGTTTTATAATACTTTTAATTAACGTCCCTAACAATTTTTTACGTTTTTTTTCAATTTTTCACATTTTTTGAAAATTTTTGGGTATCCGGGGAGGTGGTTGACTCGGTAACACAGGGTCATCGCTTGTCAGATTTTCGTACCGAGGCTTCGTTGCAGAGATATCGGCATAAAAACGGTTTTTACCCAAAATCCCCCCTTAAATTAGAGCCCCGTTTCCATGTGGTCAAAGGTAGCCCGCTATGAGGCGCGCCTACCATAATAATTTCGACCCTGTAGGTCTTCCCATTCTCCCGAAATTAACTATATTAGTTTTAGGGGATACAGTTTTCGCCCAGAAACTTCATTTTACCCCGGCTACATGTCCTGAAAATTTCAACCCTCTAGCTTTACTGGAACATGCTTAATTAAAAAAGGGCGTTTCACTTTGATAACCGTTTCATCTCTCACTTTTTCTGACTACCCTCGCTAAAGAAGTTTCACTTCAATAAAATGGTAACATTCTGTGCTAGTAAATATAGAGAGGGTAAAAAATACATATTAACATATAAAAGTAACATACATAAATATTAGATAAAAACATATACATAGCTTACAGCAGTCCTGAAACAAAACAAAACTGAAGTACTACAGCCGACCATATCAAACGTTCCCGTAAACGGTATACCGCAGCAGCATAATAAAAATAGCTGGTCAACTACGATAGACAAAGCGTGTAATGTCTTTCGACCCCGAGAAAATCGCGGACGTACGCTGAACGCCGACACCTCTGACTCGCAGCCTGTCGCCTGCTTGATGCGTTTTTGAATTAGTGCAGAAGACAAATCTCGAAATGTCTTCCTGGGGTCTGGGAATTGTAATTAGGCGGTTTTTATTTCGTTTGGAGATTCATAGACATATAAGGAGAGCAAGTCGGTGGTGTGTTGTGTACCTATTACGGTTTTTTAAAATGTTAGTTAAACAGCAAGTACAATTTCACCAAATAAATTAATGGCAAATAAACGGTGGACAATTTTTGGGTAGACAGTGTCTACCTTGTCTACTCCTACGCTTCGCCACTGGACTTATACAAGTTTTGGACTATATTTATAGACCAAACAGGCAAATATTATTATTGGGGAATTTTAATAGGGATCCTAAAAGGGATGCTAAAGATTATAACATTTTATGTGATATTTTGTATTCATATAATGCAATACAGATTGTTAACAGACCAACAAGTGTAATTGTATTCTTGGTTATGTATATACAAATATTTCAGGTGCATCTTGATTTGTTGGGGAAATTCATTTTTCTGATCATGATGCTATTGTAGTGCAACTAGATCAAGATGATTCATTAGGAAATTTTCCGGGGTCTGCGGTGCGCAGAATATTTGCAGAACATAATATAAAATCGTTTTACAATAGTGTTGTGAATGAGAGCTGGACATCAGTGTTGCAGGAGGAGCAGGTTGACCAGGCATTTAATAATTTTCATGGCCTCTTTTTGTACTACTTTAATCTCAACATTCCCCTCAAAAGGGTGGGGCTTAACTCAAACAAAGAGATGGGTTAACTCTGAAATCAGTGAATCCAGCGTAGAGCTGAAAGGGCGTTATAAATTAACACAAAAATATCCTGAAATTAAAAATTATTATAAAATTAAGAAAAAAGAACATTCGAATTTAGTTCAAACAAAAAAAATATTTTATCAAAATCGAATATATCAGCATATTCTACCATCCTGAAAACAAATAAAATTGTGCCTATTTATAAGAAGGGGGATAGGCACATGGCAGAGAATTATAGACCAGTGGCATTGATTTCTGTTTTTCCAAGGTTTTGGAATACGGTTGTTTAAATCGAATTGAAACTTTTTTTGTTAGGCATAGTGCCTTATCTGCGAGCCAGTTTGGATTTCGCAAGAGGTGTTCGACTATGGAGGCTGTCCAACATCTTTATGAAAGGCTTATAGTTCATCTTGAAGCAAGAGAGTGTCCTGCTGGGATCTTCTGTGATCTCAGCAGGGCATTTGATTGTGTTGATATATCACTTCGTTTAACAAAGATGGAATTGTATGGTGTGAGGGGGCCTGCTTTGGCTTGGCTATCAAGTTTCTTGGCTTGGCTTAGTTTAGGGGCAATTTACCAGCTCATTAGAGGTGGCAGGGGGTTGTCTGGTTCAGGACCATATCCCCACCACTATCTTCAAAGTACTGTGGAAATTTTACAAGCTGCTATATGTTTGTTAAGGATGGGTGTTAGTGGTAACATATACAACAGAGGGAGCACGTCACACTACAAAACTGTACAGGATAGGATGGGTAAAACTCGATGAGTATGTTTGTCTAAAAAATAAGATGGTCATAAAAAGTGGTAATCTTTATAACATTATCTTATTTAGTTTAAAGAATTTGTTTATGAGATGAATTATGTGGTCATTAAGATTATGTAAAACTTTCTTAATATTTAAGGGGATGACTAAACATTTTTTACATAGTTCCTCATAGATGCAAAATCCCAGTATTCTGTAAATTGGGCATTCAAACAAGATGTGGTCAAGATCTTGTACTTTTCCACACTCACAATTTGGAGAATTTTTTATTCCAATCCTGAATAAATGTGATCCCGTCAAGCAATGTCCTGTACGCATTCTAATTATGGTCACAATATGCCTTCGATCCATATAGCTAAATTTATTGAACCATTTTTCTTTTGGAAATTCATTAATAATTTCAACATAAAATTTTCCTTTGTGGGCCAGTGATACCTTCCACATCTCATTATGTTGCCCAGTTATCTTCCTTTTGATAATGGGTACAAACTCTAAACTATTTATTTCTATACTTTTAAGTATATTAAGGTCTCTGCCTATTCTTGCCAGTTTATCCGCAGTTTCGTTGCCTGTTACTTGTGCGTGTCCTGGTATCCTGCTTATTTTGATATCTATATCCAGATGATTAGCCATAAGCAGTAATCTTTTCGTGTAGGGTGTTAAAGTCGTCCTTGGTATTTGGTTTTGTTTTATTAAGTTTCTCCATTGCACTTTTAGAGTCTGTAAGAATCCATGCTTTTTTTATGTTTTTCCTTATGGTCACTATTATTGCTTCCTGTGTGGCTATGGTTTCCGTTGAACAAATACAAATACCTCTCTAGAAGAGAAGTTAAATCCAATGCTAGGAATATGTACCCCAAATCTCACTCTCAGTGAGTTCTTCGACGCATCAGTATATACCAAGGTATAAGAACGTTTGTATTTATCTATTTGACTCAGAAATTGTGCTTTAAGGTTCATGTCGTGTTTCTTTAAATTTAAGTTTATAGTTGGGATGTTTCTAATTTGATATTGTAGACCAATCTCGAAAATAGGGTAGTTATCCGATTTGTATATTTTATTTTGGTATGGTAAAAAGTAATCATAAGCCTGAACTAAGTAGAGGGTTTCCCTATGTAGCCAGTATCCTGCATTTCTCATACAGCAAAGCTTTAGTTTTCCTATAATTGGAATCAAAGGGTGGTTATTGATACATATTACTTTAGCCATGAATTTTACGGCTAAATATTTTCTGTGATCCAAATCCATTTCTGAGGCTTCCGCCCGTAGGGCATTAGTAGGGGTAGAGTTCATACAACCAAGGGCTATTCTCAGGCTTTGACACTGAATAGAATTAAGCTTGTTTAATTTTTTTTATTGTTGGGTTGGAAAAAAAAATAGCTCCATAGTCTAGATGTGACTTAATAATAGCACTAGGGGTCATACGTATGGTTACAGTTAATAACATTAATACCCTTCCGAGCTTAGTTTATGGCGTACTCGGTTTGTTTGTTCCAGTTAAGATTCCTTTGCAGGTATATACCCAAGTATTTAGTATCGATATTAAAGGGGATGGTTAGGTTATTCACATTGATTGGTAAGATGTTGATTTTTCTGGGGCTTTTAGAGAACCACATGGCTTCGCACGTTTCAGCTGAAAATGACAAATTATTATTTTGTAACCAGGTTATTATAGTGTTAAGAGCTTGTGTTATTCTGTTTTTTAATTCATTTGGGTTTGTCTCTCTTGTAAACATGACCAAGTCATCTGCATATCCCACCATACCAACATTCACAGGGATTATTATTTCATATAAATATTAAAAAATAAGGTACTTAGTGGGGAACCTTGTGGTAAGCCTGCATTTGCTATTGTGGGGCCCAAATACTTGCCTTCGTTATTTCTGCAATATGGGGATCTATTCTGTAATGTATTATAAATAACGTTTATCATGTGAGTAGGTATTTTTAAGTTGAATAGTTTATTATATAATAAGTCGAGGTTTACGTGATTGTAAGCTGATTTAATATCCATAAAGATTGCCATTACTCCCAGACCTTGACTAAAAGCGAGAGATATATTTGATATTAAGAGGGCAAGAGCGTTTTGGGTTCCCTGTCCCTTTCTGAAACCCGTTTGGTACCATCAGAAGGTCATCCTTTTTTCCAAGAACCACTCAAGTCTATTTTTAATTAGAATTTCTAATGTTTTCAGAAGACATGAGGACAAAATTATGGGACGGTAGTTATCGATATTATTATGATCTTTGTTTGGTTTTAATAGGGGGACAACGTTATACTCTCTCCATGATTCTGGAATTGGGCTTCCCGCGAGGGTTTTGTATATATTTAGTAGTACTTCCATAAGTTTGTTTAGTAATTTACGGATCGTCATATAAGTAGTTTCATCTATACCTGGGGCAGAGTTTTTTTTGTTTTGAAGGCTTATTTTGAGTTCCTGTATAGTAAAAGGTTCCAGCTTCTCTGGGTTGGGTTGTAGGAGTTGCAATTCGGGGTCAATGTGAGTTATGGCTAAGTTATTGAGAATATCCAACCTTATATTGTCTGTTATTATCTGTACATAGGATAAGTTTGAATGTCTATTTAACGAACCACAGAATTGAATACAACTTTTTTTTTCTTTTTAAAAAACCTTTTGCATACGGCAATGTTTTTTTGCTGATATATAATTTTCTAAGTTAGGGTTTTCTTTAAATTTTTCAATTGCATTTTTTCTTTTTTTCATCATTAGAGGACAGTCGTCGTCCCACCACGGGTTATTAAATTAAACCTTGACTATTTTTTACTTTTTTGGGGTTGTATTGTTCTTCTGCAGCATCCATATATTGTTTAATTTGTTCAAAAGTGATATCATTGCTTAAGTTAATTGTGTCTATAAATAGTAAATTAGAAAAGTGGTTCCAATCAGCCTTAGCAAAGTTCCGAGCTTAGTCTGACAGAACTTTTCAGTAGCTTTTTGGACTTAGTACAGGGTCAATGATAGTAATATCTAGTGGATTAGGTGTTGAATGATGAAAGGCCGTGGGAGTTACATTACTAAGTATAGTGTATTCATTTTCGTCGAGAAATTCTGTAAGTGCCCTTTCATTCTGATTACTGTAGGAAGCGCCCCACGCTTGGTGTAAGGCATTGAGATCGCCCATTAATATGATTGGACCTTGTAAGGCACTAAAAATATTTTTTATTGTTATTTTATTTAGTTTGTTTTGGGGACACGAGTACATATTAATAATATTTATATTATTAATTTTAATAATTATATATTGTAAGGGCTCATCAATATTGTAAGAGTCATTCTTAATGATCGAAAAGTTGATACCATTCTTGATGCAAGTAGCTATCCCCCCATATCCCCCCATAACCATCGTCTCTATCCTGTCTAATTATTTTAAAGGATTTTAGCTTAAAATTTTGATTAGCATTTAGTCAGGTTTCATTGAGGATGATTATGTTGGGATTCTCACCCCTTACAAACGATATCAAGTTTCCACGGTTTGTTGATACACTTCTCATATTCCATTGTAAAATGTGTTTATAATATTTGGTTATGTTGTTTGGATTGAATACTACGATTTATTAGGGTTGTCTGGGTCCATATGTGCAAACTGACGTATGCTAGGGTGGGTGCATGTGTTTAAAATATTTTTAAATGTCTGTTGTTCTTCTTCTGGAAGGCATGTGGTAAGGTGAACGAGTATTTTTAGAAGATCTAAAAGAATATTGTCTTCTCTTTGCGTGGCACTAAAAGGCATATTATCTGCTGTTGCTAAGTTTTCTGGCTCTCTGCTGGAACTGTGTTGAGTAAAGCTGGCCGGGGATTCCGGGCGTGAAAGAGGTCTTGAGCTTGGGAATAGCAGGGCTTGTTCATGGGCTTCTTTATCGTATCCTTTGTGTACTAATCTTTTTTTGGGGATTCTGAAATGACCTGGGTAAAAGATCTTTTGGGTCTAGAATTAAAGTCAACTACTCTTCTTTGGGCGGGGCTAGTCCTATTATTGTTAATATTTATGTTTTGCTGGACCCTATTAGGGTTGCCCAAGGTAGGAAAATCAGATGGATGGAGTGTATGATTGTCATTTTCTTTCTAGTTATTTTTTGGGCAAAGCTTGTTTGCGTCGGAGAAAGTTAGGTTTTTATAGGCCATAAGTGTTTTAATGTTTTTTTGGCGCTCATACTCTGGGCATTTTTTATAATTTGATCTATGGTCGCTACTACAGTGAAAACATTTGGTCTGACAACTAAAAACATTATCTGTGTTATCCGCATTATCCTCTAAAGCGTGTGCTTCCGCGTCACCACAGTTGAAGCATTTTTTTCCCTTTACACAGTTTTTTTGTGTGTCCGTAAAGCAAACAATTGAAGCATTGAGTCACTGGTGCGACATAAGAGGTCATGGGTTTTTCGAGCCTATAAATCCTAATGGAGCGAGGTAGGAACACTCCTTCAAACGTAATTAAAATTGAATTAGTGGGTTCAAATGTAGGGCCCTCATTACCGGATGTAAGAATTTTGCGATTCAATCTAATGATATCTGGAATTTTTACTGGGGAGTCATAAGCGTTCATAATTTCCTCTGTAGGAATACTCTTGTATATCTCTCTAACAATGCCTTTACATGTGACAAATTGTATGGTATAAAAATATTATAACCCTTTTCCAATAATAAACTATTTTAAGTCAAATTATTGGCCGCCATATAGTTAGTAAATTCTATACCAATTCTGTTAAGACCCTTATTATTAATTTTTCTAACGTCTAGTAAATTTAAATTGAAGATTTCTTTCGCTATTTTAAGATCATTAAACCTACCTATATTATTGCCTGATTTATCAGTGGATTCAATGTATACAATAAACGGTCCCGGATCTTTATCTGTAAACAGTCTAGTTATTTTTTTAGCTTTGGAATTTTCTTTGTTGTTTGAAACCTGATCTGAATGTTCCTTCATATCTGTATCTTGGTTTAACAAAATTATATTATCATCTGATAACCTTAGTTTTTTATTTTTTTTTGTTGAGATTTTGCACCTATGATTTCCTCTAATTGCCCTTGAGTAAAACTAAAATCGCCCCCTCCGGGGTCTTCCGGGTCACTCATCACCCCTAAATATTAATTATGAACTTGTGACCAGAAATGGGGTTTTCGCTTGAACAAATAATAAATGAAAAATACAGACACAGACTCACCAGCGAGAATAAAAGGGTAAGATAAAAAAACACTATTCACACCAGATAGGTTAGTTTCTACCACGGGCGAAAAGTACAAACAGCACTGTTTGTTGATGTTATTTACCATAATGGGTTGTACATTTTTATGTGTGACTATACCTATACTGTAACCGATTGTATCTATACTAAATATTGTCATATTCTGACATATATCTTATACCTATTTATTTTAAGTTTATTGTACTTAGTGTTTGTTTTTAATTGACGCATTTCATACATTGTCATAATGTCTTATGAAAAATAAAGAATGTAATGTAATGTAAAAATGTATGTAAAATACTTTTATTATTTATTAATCAATTTGATAGTATAGATACATTTACTGCTTTTGCTGATGACATTTCAGCCATCACTTCTAATAAATCCGACTTGGTATTGGAGAGTAATTGTAATAGTTTGATTGAAAAAATTAATTCTTGGTTTACAGAATATTCTCTATATTTAAACCCAATTAAGACCACTCTTCTTCAATTCCATAATGTACAAAAAAATATAAACGAGCTTCAAGTTCTGCTAAATGGTAATAAACTTAATTTTAGTGAAACTACTAAGTTTCTTGGTCTTCATATTGATTCACACCTTAACTGGAAAGCCCATTCTGAGTATCTGATACCTAAAATTCACTCTCAGAGCTATGTATTAAGACAATTAAAAACTGTTTTAACTCTGAATCAACTGATACAAGTATATTTTGCTAATGTTGACTCTCGACTGCGATATGGAGTTTGTTTTTGGGGTTGGTCAACTCTTTCCACTGATGTTTTTGTTTCTCAAAAACGATGTATTCGTTCCATGGCAGGAATTTATTCGACAAAAAGCTGTAAAGAGTTTTTTATAAAATATAATGTCTTAACTGTCCCGTCTTTATTTATTTTTGAAATTTGTTTATATGTTTTTAAAAATAGTGTTAAATTCTAACGCAATTTTGATGTACATAATTTTAATATTAGAAATAGGGAAAATTTACGCCTAAAATTAAGTAAGACAAAAGTGGCATGTCGATCACCAAATATTATTGGTCCTCTTTTATTTAATAACCTCCCAAACCATATCAAAAGATGCAAAACCGTCCATCAGTTTAAGCTTACTTTAAAGACATTTTTGATAAAAAAGTGCTTTTATAGAGTGGATGATTTTTTAAAGATTGTTACTTAGTTTTTCTTGCTGCGTTAGTTTTAGGTATTTTTTTGACTATTCCAATACAATTCTGTAAAATGATTGTCTGATGGAAATAAATGATTTGTATTGTATTGTATTGTATCATAACAGGTTGTTAGTCGACAGAGAGTGGACAAGAATATCAGCTGATCTTCAAGAAACATGAAAGTTAATATACAAGGTGTCTATTTTAAGTGCGTACCCTATCGCTATCTCTGAAAAGGTTCGAGTTACAAGGTTGATTATGTTAGCTAAAAGTTGCAACGAAAGCAACTGCAGAAATCACGCAATACACTACTGCCGCCTTTGCCGGTCAAGTCGCGCTAACCGCCGGTGCCGCGGCTACCGGCCGGTCCACTCGACACCGCCTACATAAGCCATTGCGTAACACTAATTTCGTTTCAATATAAAAAGATGGCGTATCAATATTTCTCTTTATTTTATTTTAGAAACTCGAAACTGACATACCTTTTGCAATCCTGCCTGGGGGGTAACTCGAAAACGCTCATGATCGTAAACGTGGCTCCGTTTGAAGATTGTTTTGGAGAAAGCATAAGCTCCCTTAGATTCGCCGCCAAAATTAAGGAGGTCAAGACTGTTAGCAAGAGGAACAAGATGATGTTGGCACCTCCATTAGCAAAGCAACTTCCATAAGTTAAGTGTTGTGTGTGTATTTTAACTTTTAAATTATTACTATCAATTTTTTATATTATTTTGATTAAATGTGCAATTGTCCATCGCTGCCCCAGTTATACAACGAACCTTGATTCATTTCTCGAATCTCGGACTGGTTATCGTATGACAAATGGCTTATTTTACTTTTAATGTTAATCCGTGCATAATACCGTATCATATTTTGGGAGCAAAACCGATAAAAACTGCGCAAACCTAACCCAAGGCATACCCAAAATCCAATTAGACCTAGGTACCCAAATCATTCAAAAACACACGGGTATGTAGCCGATGGTAGCTTTCATACTTCTTACAAAGATGGAGCGCCTTAAAATTGGCATGGGTTTGGATCCAAATGTGTTATTTCGGCGTTCATCCCAACACATGAAAACGTAAATACGCCAGCGGGTCATCGAAAGTAGAATTCGATAAATATTCATTGCTTTGGGTTAGCTTGATCTTAAAATTTACACTGAAAAACAATCTTAATATAATCTATATTAATTCAAATTAAGCTCTCCGGTCTCCAAGGTCGCGTAGTGACACAAATTTCAATACCCAAAGGAATATAAATAATTATTACTTATACTTTGGTCACCAAATATCATTAAACTCGTCCTAATAAGGGTTTATCACTGCAGAGTTGTTGCCCAGGAATCTCAACATAAAACTTACAGTTGTCGATTTCAATCTCGGTCAGAGTTGTTTTGTTACGTCGACTTTAATGGATATTTGTAATCTGTGGATGTTTATGAATTAATGTCTTTTTTATAGTGATTATGGCTATTTGAAGTTAAATGTATATAAGTTGGCCTTAACCCAACATACGAATCTACAACGAATAAGGTTTATAAAAGTTAATTTGTGAAACTTATAATTTCAGATGGCTTAATGCCTTTCCCTATCTTAGTTAAACTATACTTTCGATGTCAATTACTTACATTTGAGATACATGGTACTTGGCCAAAAATTATTTTACCCGTTGATTAAGATCATGGATGTTCAGATCTCAGATATCCGTTTGTCGCGTCCAGTTTTTTGTTGCTTTTACAGGCAATTATATAATTGTATCAAATGAAGTGTGTTGTTTCCGTCGCTTCCTTTGGCGTCGTCAGAGTCGTCAACGGATATAAAAACTGCTGCCAGAATCTTTTTTTAGCGTGTTCTTAGGAGACGTATTTTTATAAAAATTATCGCTGATTACACCAGGGTCGATAGGAAAAATTCCTAGCTAGCCTTTTGCAGCCTTCTCGGCCTTAGCCTTGGTAAATATATGGTTAACATAACTCTTTAAACTCTTTTCGTCTGGCTTTGATTTTAGTAGGTTCTAGTTGCAGTTGGAAATGGCGTGCCTTTGCTTTGATTACTAATGCCATATAGGATTCAGTTGCGATTATCATGCTGCTGTTCCATTATTCGACACCTGCCTAAAACTTAGGTTAAAATCGGAATCCTGATCAAACGTTTGTGAAAACAATCAATGAATTTACTGTATTCAAATGAACATGCTTATTTCATTAAAATTTTAGAAGCGCTATGTCACGCTGGCACCGAAATTTCTGACATTTTAACTAGTTTTTAACGGTCGATTAGTGGTTCACTGTCGAAGATTAGTGCTTTTACTTCATATGGCTAAGCCTGATAGAAGCCGGATGCTTCCTCATAAATCCGCACACTAATATATGTGTGATTCCTGCGAATCTTGGATAAGTTTATACTAAAAGCTGCGTGCCACGCAAAGCCAATTTCATATTCTCTTCGGAGAAATTTCTCGACTGTGCTCTTACGTTTGCTGGGCATCTGAAAGTAGTAATTATGAAAATATTCTAAAAACGTATATTCTTATGTAATTAATTACGCGATGGGTAAAATGTTCCAAGCCGCCAAAACTTTTGCAGATGGTCACCTAGATGTAGAGTTGAACATGCGGTGGTTGGGTTTGTGATTTAGTCTCCTAAGCGATTGAATTACCTGAAGGCGTCGACAGAGGTCACCATAAATGGGTATTTGGCATTGGCCGTGGTGGTCTCGGATTACTCTTTTGTCCCAAAAATACAGTTGAAACTAAAAATTGGTTCACGATAAATCACCGGGATTTTCTGAACAATTTCTTTAATCAAATAGGAACTGAAAAGTTCATTTGTTAATAGTGCCCATTCCCTAATTACGTATCCGTCTGATTTTACGTGTCAAAGATGTGACGCCTTAAAAGGGGAAAGCATGGGCGATTGGCAAAAATACCTCGTTAAAATTCCTATAAGACACAAAACAATTCAAGATATGAATATGAAAAATTGCCCGTTGCGATACACCGATTTAAATATAGATTCTTGTTTTTTCTTGTTGAGAACTTGTCCTAGCGTTTATTGATTTTACGTTGATAGTTTTAGCTGATAATATGTTTTTTAGGTACTCCCGAGAATCAAAACGTAGTATACAGCGATTCCATAAATCTGGTGGCTCTGGCTGGATCAGAGAACGCCAAATAGTCAGTGATTGGTGACAGGGTTCCATAAATCTGGTGGATCTGGCTGGATCAGTATATTTAAATAGGTTTTGAAATGGGTTTTGAACTACTTCTTTGGGTAACACTTAAATTAAATTCGTATTTTACCTGTAAGGGACATGTTTCGACTTATTATGTAGAGCACATATTACGTCTCCTAGCGTCGCTAAACTTTTATTGATATTTTTGCTTTCGGTTTCCAGCCAGATCCACCAGATTTATGGAGCCATTGTATACTACGTTTTGATTCTCGAGGGTACCTAAAAACATATTATCAGCTAAAACTGTCAACTTAAATTCGATAAACGCTAGGACAAGTTCTTAAAAAAAAAAGAGAACAAGAATCTATATTTAAATCGGTGTATGGCAACGGATATTTTTTCATATTCATATCTTGAATTGTTTTGTGTCTTGGAATTTTAACGAGGTATGTTTGTCAATCGCCCATGATTCCCCTTTTTACGACGTCGCATCTTTGACACGTAAAATCAGACGGATAAGTAATTACTGAATGGGCACTATTAACAAATGAACTTTTCAGTTCCCATTTGATTTAAGAAATTGTTCAGGAAATCCCGGTGATTTATCGTGAACCAATTTTTGTTTCAACTGTATTTTTGGGACAAAATAGTAATCCAAGACCACCACGGCCAGTGCCAAATACCCATTTATGGTGGCCTCTGTCAGGTAATTCAATCGCTTAAGAAACTAAACCGCAAACCTCAGCCACCGCATGTTCAACTGTACATCTAGGTGACCATCTGTAAAAGTTTTGGCGGCTTTGAACATTTTACCCAGGTCTCTCAAATGTAAGTAATTGACATCGAAAGTATAATTTAACTAAGATAGGGAAATTAACTTTAAAAACCTTACTAGTTGTAGATTCGTATGTTGGGTCTGGGCCAACTTATATACATTTAACTTCAAATAGTCATAATCACTATAAAAAAGACATTAATTCATAAATATCCACAGATTACAAATATCCATTAAGGTCGACGTAACAAAACAACTCTAACCGTGTTTGAAATCGGCAACTGTAAGTTTTATGTTGAGGCTCCTGGGCAACAACTCTGCAGTGATAAACCCTTATTAGGATGAGTTTAATGGTATTTGGTGACCAAAGTATAAGTAATAATTATTTATATTCATTTGGGTATTGAAATTTGTGTCACTATGCGACCTTGGAGACCGGAGAGCTTAATTTGAATTAATTTAGATTATATTAAGATTGTTTTTCAGTGTAAATTTTAAGATCAAACTAACCCAAACTAATTAATATTTATCGAATTTTACTTTCGATGACCCGCTGGCGTATTTACGTTTCCATGTGTTG
>MU194410.1:0-17946 GCA_016904865.1 Pissodes strobi
TTTAAAGCTTCTACCAGTACACTGCAGAGGGAGTACTAGTTAACATCTTACCGTTCGTCTATAACGACGTGGATTGACATAGCTTGCCTTTTATAGGTAGAAGAGAGAAAGAAAGTTTTCTTGAAGTTAGTTAATAATAAAATGCATATAGATAAACTCTCATATTACAACCGAATTGTCGCAATGATTTTGTTCCCAAATACAAAATTGGATTGCAACAAAAACTATGAAATGTACAGCAATAACAAAAACTAAAAATATTACAGATTATTTAACTTATAAACAAACGCTTATGTCGTCTACTGCCTCATGATGATGACATGTGACGTAATCTGCCCATTGCTCTTTGCGGGATGTTTTCTTTTTTTCGAGATCGGGTTTAGGAGGATACCGTTTATTTCTCGTCACTTTCGTACTCGACGGTCTCCGTAAGTGTTTGTTTACTACTTTACGAGTAGAATGTCTAATATTTCACGTTACACCTGGCACTCCGTTCGCTACGGGGGTGCAACCAACACAATCTAACCAAAACCAACCAAGGTATACCCAAAATGAAGAAAAAAAAACTTTTTACAAACATAACCTTAAAGAAATAAAAGAAAACAGACAGGAATTGAACCCAGGCCGCCGTTCGCCGTATCCACATACCAGTGTCCGTATCACACACAGCATCTAACCACTGCACCATCAGAGCACTTGAAAGGAATCCGTTGCATCAGAAAGAAAAGGGTAAATTCCACGTCTGCCGGAGTTTGTCGAGTACACCCGAGAATAACGATAATTAAACGGTATCCTGGATTAGGTACTAGCACTAACTCTAGTTTTAGAGGTATAACTTTGTGCAACATGTGCAGTTGCGTTTTATGATCAGCTGTTTTGCGACGTTGCGTTATTTACCCATGTCTATAAGCAGTGTTGTTCCTAGGTGCACAATCGTGCCAAAAGTGGCACACTTTATAATTAAAACGCACTATGGCACCCCAGTGACTAAAGTGACACGATTTTATGTACTATGATCTAATGTGTACTAATACGTGTAATGCTTTTAAACATATTTTTCATAATCATTAGATATATTAAAAAATACCATAAATGCGTATAACTATTTTTAATTCCCTATTCTTAGGCTGTATGAATGTTTGGATGCATATCTGCTTTTCCTTTTCGTCTTTACATATTCAAAGTCATCTGACATTAATGTACAAGCCAGTGTTGCCAGAGGGCAAATGAACCAATGTTTTCTGATTTAATTAAGATAGTAAAAGTAATTCTGTCATTACCATATTCTTCCGCCGCACCTGATAGCGAGTTTTCAGATCTTACTTACTATTTTCATGTTAGAGCTTTTTATGTTATTTTTTTTGTGATAATCTACTTTTTTTTATGAATATACGATTTATTTCAACTGCCTACTGTTTAATTATTTTATTTAATTAAGTGGTTTAAATACTATATTTATTCACAAAAACCATATTATTTAAAAAATAACCGGCATTACGTTCGGCAACAATGGTGCGACTCGGTTAACTAACATCCTGTATTAATTTGCAAGTTAACCGTCAGCCTTACAATGGCGCCATTCAAATGTGACACTTTTGGCACAATCGTGCGGTAACATGGCAAAATTTTATCTACAAAGTGGCACGATAAAAATCCTCTAGAAACAACCCTGTCTATACGGTCCAGCCAAATGCTTTCAAGAGGCCTCGTGGTCTAGTGGTCAGATCCTGGATTTCCGATATGGCGTCCCGTGTTCGATTCCCGTCGGTGGCAAGAGACTTTTTTTTATTTCTTTTTAGGTTGTGTTTGTTTCTTTTTGTGAATTTGTGTTAGTTTCGGTTAGTTTTGTTTGGTTGCGCCCGGGAGCGAGCGAGGCGAGCGGTGGGCAATGCGTGAGGTTAACAGTACTCCTTTAAATTCTTGCCCTCGCTTGATACGTCGCAAACAGCTGATCATAAAACGCAACTGCGCATGGTTGCAAAGTTATACCGCCGAACCTAGACGTTAGTGATTTAGGTCAGGACTACGTGGAAGCCAGTCAAATTGTTGAATTTCTGTTTCATCCAGATAATCATTTACGGCTTTCGCAGAATGAGACTTGACATTGCCGTGCATGAAAGAAACATTTTGACCAATAAACGGAGCGAATGGAATGCCGTGGTTCGCCAATCGATATAACGATTAGTAGTTAAGGATCCGTCTAAAAAAGGTGTTCTTACACTTTCATTCAGAAAATCGTTCTCCTCGTCTTCGAAAGACATGCTCTCATTCAACTGTTGAATGCAACAAAAACGTCATTCGCCTGTGAATAACTTACTCCCCCGTTATTCGTCAGTCCAGTTTGGGCACAATTTAACCATTGAGCATGATAGAATGTGAGTAAAGCTGGACAAGCAGCTGGTCTTCTTGACATCAATCACTATTCATGTAATCTACAGTGGACGGTTCGTTCAAAAACTCTTGTGGCACGTACATTTTCAAGTCGACTATAATATATTAATATGAATACAAAAAACAAATGTTAAGAACATGTGAGATTTAAAATTCAAACGCACTGCCACAACACTGTGCCAATAAATTTAGATCAAAATGCAAATTTTGGTTTTACCCTGTATAACACCAAATCCACTAGAACTTTTTGCAAACTCATAATCATGATCAAGATAAAAATCGATGCAAAACATAAAAAGTTATTTAATATTTTGTTAGTCCAGGATTTTTGTCCGGGAGTGTAGGATGCATATTATATATATTATAGTAATAATTGTTATTATAGTTGTTTGAATATTTCTTAGGTGCGTATCCTCCAAAGGACGAACCTTTTATTGCTACATGGCTCTTGCCGAATAAATTTTAACAAGTCAAGCCAAATTAACGATATTTTTAATTTTTTCTCATTTTTTTTTTGTTTTACGTTGAAGCGTGAGGAACTGTATCCATTAAAGCAAATCAACATTTTAGTTAAAATGTGGTGCGATGGTGAATTTCTCGCATTATACAGCAGCGACTTGTATTGCTTTGACTGTAAAAACGAACAAAAAAGCATCAAATTTCGGTGCTGCCATCCCTGCAAACTATGGTGGCTTACGGCTGCTATGCCTTGAACAAGGACGACTTATTACCACAGTAGATGAGAAATTTACGCACTTAAAATTTTATTCGGTTGTCTAGTCCTGGTCTGGAATCTTTAGCCAAGAATATGAGAAGCTGACCGAGTTACAAAGTAATGATACAATATCCTTATCAAAACTATTATATCTAACCATAAGATTTTTAGCAAAGAAAGACTCACAACATACTTTGATGTATTTAGTTAAGATTTCTGCACAATCAATTTCAAAAATTGTTATCTCAAAATTCTTCAATTTTGCACTCCACATTCAGAGGGCGAGCGCCTTTTGACAATTCAATTTAATGACCCCCTAATTGTTTTATCCATTTGAACGGCATATTGATTTTAAAGTATCTAAACAGCGTGTCTACAATTCGTTGCTCGTGCAACAACTGTACCTACCGCGGCAACAAAATCTTGCAGCTAAATTTATTTATTTTTCATATTTCAATTTTTCCTTTGATGTTACAGACTCCAGATGGAAACACGAAACAAACAGCAACGAAAATACAAAACATAAACAATAAAGTTTCTCATTGTCCCTTTAGTGGATACGTACCTAAATAGTGACCTATTATACGACTTACTTTCAAACAAAACGCACAATCACACTGGTTGATTCTCACGACGGATACATCAGGAACTTCATCCAAACAGAGCTTGCACAGGATTGGAGGAGGCGCATCAGGGGTAGGTGGCACCCGAATGAACCCCCCTGCCGCCGAGTCCAGGGAGTAGCGGGACCCTGAAGCAAGCGACAGCAAACTAGAGCATCGCGAACAGAGCCGGGAATGGGTGCCATCTGGGGGTATCCGCAGACGATTCTGTGGCTGGAGAGGTTCTATCGAGGATGAACTAGACGTGGATCTGTAAATAAAACATAAGCATATTACATCATGAAAATATAATAAACAGATAAATTAATGTATAAAAATATATATGAACGTAGTTAACTCAAACTAACGAAGCCAGCGAGGATTTTTTTTATTCATATGTATTGGTTTCAAAAACCCAGTAGTGTCAGGTCTACCGATTTTTGGGTAGACCTACCGATCTTCGTAATGTTCTACCGATCTACCGATTTACGATAAAATTCTACCGAAAAGTTATATATATGATTTTTATCAATATTTTCATTTGCTACTTAATATTATATACCTATTACTTATTATTTATCTAGTACCCATTTATAACTCAATTGTATTAAGGAAATTATTTAATGGTGGTAGTGGGTAGTAATGGCGTCCTCTATTGGTTAGTAAGAAATTTAACTGTTACAAACATTTCATTTTGGTGTATAACTTCTACCTCTAAACCGAGGTACTTGTTTAATGTTTCTATTTAGTGGTAGTGGTTTTCCCGTCGTATGTGATATATGTTTATGTAATTCCCCGACAGAAAATTGGCTTATTTAACTGAGGCGTTGATGACTACAGCTTAAAAACATAAAAGTTAAAACGAATAAGGTATTCTATAATGAATTGTGAAAGAAAGTGGCAACAGTATTTTATGGCATATTCGAACATTTTATTCGCATGCGTCATTAAAAAAAAACACTGACTTTGCAGGATTGCACGTGCAAATACAAAAATAACCGTTTTTCTATGGATTAGTAAGGAAATTTCTACAATATACCGAATTTTGCGGTAAACTACCGAAAAACTATGATCGTGTCTACCGAAAAAACATAAGCTGGACCTGGCAACACTGCAAAAATCCTTGCCAGTCGCGGTATTCAGTGGTAGATACTACTTCGGGCCCGGGACGAGTTTCTACATATATAATTTAACAGAAAAAAGTTGCACTTACTGCATTATTTTGCTTATTTAGATATTCCCTCTAAGGAACAAAAGAACCCATAAGAGAATTTTATATGCCATAATTAATTACATTAGAAATAATATAATTTAAAACTATATGAGTAAATAAGGGTAATAACAAACCAAGATGTTAGAAAATATACACATATTCGTAATATTAAACAAGCAGCATTTTTAGGAAACGTTCTTTAAAATATTAAAAACTAGGCAAGGAATATTAGATTAAGCTTAAAATTAAAATTGAATGTCAGCTCTATAGCTTTTATTGGCTAATGCATCAATTACTTCACCAGAATTAAATTTTTGTGTAAACTTATCTTCCAAGAGTAACAAACCCAAGTCACATAAACGATTTTGTTTCATATTAAAGTTGATCTAAGTGAATTTTTTAAATGCGAAAGTCCACTAAAAGAACTCAGCTTCAGCAAAATGATCTAATTAGAATGTATGGGTCTTAACCTAAGTTTCCTAATTTTATTTTTAAATGGAATTAATACAATTCAATACATCAACACTAACGTCAGCAATATTTTTGTAGGTTTTTCAATTTTTGACAATATTTAATTCACCTCACGCTCAAGACAAGAGTCTTGAAGCGCATGTTTATCATATGATTCCTATGAAACGTTGACTATTATTTCACTTCACGCAACCAAACAAAACTAACCCAAATTTTAAAAAAGAAACAAACATAACTTGAAAAAGAAAAACATCTCTCGCCACTTACGGGAGTAGAACCAGGACAGTCGTATAACAAGCACAGCGTGTAACCACTACACCACCAGGCTTGCTGAAAGCATTTACCGAAAATTTAAAGCCTTTTGCCAAATATATGTCAAAAACTGAGCATGCGCGCGCAGTGAAATCCATAAAAGTCCACGTATACACTTCTACGCTCAAGCTTCGGACATTTTCGCGGTTTTGTACTTCGGGTCGTTAATTGGAATTTCGGAATGGGTTATTTATTCAATTATTCATACAGAGTACACAACATAACAAAGTTCCAAATGATATAATACTATGCTAGGATTAAGTACCTACGTAAGATCGATAATGGAAATACAATAATGTATAAAATATACTAGACACATAAAAATAACAAACAATATGAACAGCATAATTTATTAAATATAGCATGTTCAGGGATGTCCGTGGACAAGAGTGTCGAGAAGCCGTCTTACTGCGTTAATTATGTCTAATGATAGTTCTATGGTTATTGATGCCGACTATATAGTACCGAGTTCTCCGTTCTGTTGTTGTAAAGCATGGCAAAATACCGCATATGTCCAATCTAACCATCAACGATTATCTCATTGCCATAGCATGTAAATGAAAATTATTTATCTGAATGTCGCATTATGTTTTGTTGCCAAGGATTAAAATTTCTGCTTCAATAAAAAAAATTGCGATAAATTTTGAAAATTAATAAAACGTTTTCTTCCTAAGCTTTGGTTTATACCGGGTCATCCGCACCGACTAAACTGATGGACATACACAATGCATAAGGGAAATTCTTTCTCGCAATTTCATTACGACACAAATTATTAAGATGTAATTTTCTATGTTCGTTTAGTTGGTCTACAGAGTATGTGCTGCGATGCGGACGGGAGATAATGTTTACAGAGTGTGAAATGACACCCTTGCATTTTTCCAAAAGTTTGCAAAACCCGACAATTTCCAACACAATTTTTTTTCTTCTTCTTTTTCCTTGCCAAAATTATCTTTGACAATACACAAAAAAATAATTTCTAGCAGTTTTTGATAATTGCATTTATTTTCAATATATACACCAGGTACTCCTGGTAATTTTGTCTTAAGAACCATAATAATTTAGTGGCCCGGTATAAACCATGTTCATCATATTATGCGGTCAAACAAAAGTTTGACATTTTCGTTATGGCAAAACCACGGCATATATAACAACCAGCAATATTACTCGACCTGTCAGGCGAAAAATTAAATTTGACCTTGCTAATGTCAGTTGGGTAGGAAAAGTTAGGGCTGGATTTGAAATGTATATAAGTATGATTTTCCTTTAACAGGGCCGTAATATAAAATTTCAAATATCAATGGGTTATGAAATATATGTATACCTTGTTGTATGAGCAGGAAATCTAAAGAAATTCTTGTTGGAAGAATATCTCTGGTTTGTATAAGTTCTTATTGCTTAAACACTATGGCTTTTTGCATTACACAATGTCATAGACAACGTTCGTCTCTCACAATGTCAATTATTTGACAAATACACGCCTATGGTTTCGATTTAACTACAATAGCATTAAAATAAACCAGTCGTAAAAACACGACGCCGCTGGCGACGCATTTCCTACTAAGGAACATATTGCGCGCGGACTTGCGCAGATGCGAAAAAAGAAGATGTGATATTGCTGGTTGTTATATGTGCCGTGGCAAAACGATTCCGTTAATTTTCCTGAATTTTTGATATGTCGACGACTATAGCGTCTCAGAATTGAAGATTTCCCCTCACATTTTTTGGTTGCATGAATTAATATCAATACAGAATTTCCTAAATCCATCCATTTTTGCCGTGAGAGTATCTGTACAACAAGGACATATCGGCCACATGTCTACGGTGTTCCAGACTATCCAGGTCAACACCAGGTCGCCGATGAGACGCACAGGCCTCTTCTGAATGGAATCCAGCAGCTTTAGGGTGTGCTTTGGTGCGGCACCCCAGATGTGTGAGCAATATTCTAAGCACGGTCCTATTTGCGATTTGTAGAGTAAGAGCAACTGTTGCGGCATATACAGTTCTTCGTTGCGAAATAGCGGACCAAGCTTCTGGGAGGCTGTTTTGGCGATGTTAGCAACGTGGTCATGCCAGGACATATTGCTGTTCACCGAGACACCCAGTAGTCCGATTGACGAAGATGAAGGAATGGTTGATCCTGCCATAATGATGTCAGGGTCCGCCGTATTGGCGCTCTTGGTAAACGTGGCTGCTTAGGTGTTTGCTGCATTGAACTGGACCAAACTTCTGTCGCCCCAAGATTGAACTTTCTCCAGGTCTTGATAAATTGCTGTAATCTGCTCCTGTCTGCGTTGATAAGTCTTAGTCGCTGGTAAAGGTTTTTCTGATCTAAATTGGGAGACACGGGTACTATCATCTGCAACACTGTAAACAGGATTATTCGTTTCGGTCAACAGCTCATTAATATAGATGAGAAACAGAGTTAGCGAAAGTAATGCGCCCTGAGGCATGCCCGCGTTAATGGTGAACGTGTCTGAGATGTGTCCATCAACTGCAACGTGCAGAGATCGGTTGTTAAAGAAACTGGCAACCCAGCTGTAGAGAGAGGCTGGCAGTCCTAAGGACGTCAGTTTGTTGAGCAATCCGTCATGCCAAGCTCTGTGGAATGCCTTCGAAATATCGAACGCAATCGCTCGAGACTCTAGAGTGCGATGAAAACATTTTGGCGAGCATGTTTGCTTTTTCCTTGGCTGTAGTCGCCGTGACGCCACGTTCGTCTGTCAAAGGTGGGAGAGACGTTTTTGTAGTTATTACTTACTGTCTTTGCTACCGACCAGAAATTCCTGGAGCCACTGGGGCATTGCAAAAGTTTATTCCTGATCCTTTGATTGTGTTTGTCCTTAGTTTCGTCCATCACACGTTTGCATTCGTCTCTCGCTTCGACAAAATAATTGCGATTTTCAGCTGTCTGATTTTGCTGCCAGTACGTGTAGGCTTACTGTTTCCTACCTACAGCTTTTTAGCATCTTCTGTCGGCCCAGGGCTTTCTATTTGACAGTAACTTGATGGAATTTGGGATCTATGCTTCCATTCCTGAGATTACTTGCGTAATCTCTTCGCAGCAGACTGACGCACAGTGCGGCCGCCCGTGGACAAAATTCGGATATCGATACACATCAAATGTACTGCCAATCTGTTGCAAATGATCCAGAGGGAACCAAAGTAGTAAAAACTTATAATATATTTCGCCGAACACCACGCCCCCGCGGCGTCGTGCATGGGCAAGTCATAACTTATAGCAGCTAAATGAAGGACTGTATAGCAATTCAATTAAGTAGTCAATAAAATTAGTTTCTTAGATTGTAGGGTTCAGTGGTTGTGAATTTTTGACTATGACCGCATGAACTACAGGTATGTATCTCTGTATTGACATATATGTATAGTAATATCATTTGATATGGGATAAGAGACGTGCATTCGTAACTAGTATGCCATATATGTAAACTGTGATACATTCACCGATTGGAGGAAGCTTTTAAAAAGTTCTATGCAAAATATCCTGTGCTGTGAACTGTTACAAATTACTTATGGTTGGTAGTTTATAACCTTGTCAAATTTTTGTGCTACTTCCTGCTAATATAGGAGTTATGATTTTTTTAGTTTATCGACGTATTACCAATGCTGATTTAATTGCAGATTACATAGGCAGTAAAAAATCTGAAAAGTCGTCATATTTTTCTAAAAATGTCCACATAGGGGTAAAATTGAATTCTGAACAACGTTCCTCTTTGACATTTTTTGATATCTGGTCACCTAACCTCACTTTTCGCATATTTAAGGTGGAATTTTTTAATTTACCGCCATGACAGTTGTAACGTACATATGTCATAGTGCATTTTTTGTCATTTATTATGCTGACTTGATTTGCCATAATTTTTTTTCCCAAATCTCAATAGTAAAATAAATTCCTATTTGTTGTAAACTTTTTGGATGATACTATATATCATATTGTTCCTGTTATTAAGGTTATATCTATTAATTATTCGTTAAATTGTTTTAAAGTCTGTTGCCTAAATTGAAAAAGTTTTCTGTTATTGTTAATATTGTTCTATATATTGTTTGTTATATATTGTTTAATGTGTGTTATTCAAACCAATTATAAAAATTCAAACCATTTATTAATAAATAAAAATATTGTTATGGTTTGTCCTCTTTATTTGCTTTAAGACCTTTGGTAAAATTTTGCCTTAGGCTAAGAAATAGTTCTTTAAGGTGACAAGGAATACAAATGGTTTCTTTTGAATGAATGGATCTCGTAGCTTAAATCCTCGTATTCGCTCACTTATAAGACACTAATGACGTTACATTCAGTGGAAATTCATTTGTTTCTCTCTATTACCAAGCACCAGCAGAAATAACTTCATAAAAAAAAAGTCATTAATGTCAAAAGGTAGAAAAACCCAAATGATTGTTCATTATCAGAATGTGCGATACTTTCCATTTTCTATAATTTCAATAATAGGGTCCCTAACCTATCTGCTCAAAACCGTCCCAGGTCTAATTATATCTTTTTTCAGAATAACTAAAACTGTTATAGATGAAAATGTTAAGCTCCTCAATTAAAGAAAAAATTTTACTTTGACTCAAAATTACAAACTTTTTCAATTCCGGGATAAAGAAAATATCCAGATTTTTATTACTATCCAGAAATTACAGTTCTTATAAAATGAGGTAAGGTTTATCCCGAAATAGGTATCAAATATTGCCAAAAACAAGTTCCCAGCTTCCATTCGACATGTTTTTCAAGTAATCTGGAAAAAATCTTTCCAAAATTGCTACACTTCAATTTGGACCTCAAATTCTTGATCCCCGACCTCAAAAACCCCTGAGTACCAAATTTTAGCCAAATGACGTCAATGACGAGACTGCTATGATTTTTGTCCCAATATCCCATATAAACGAAGCACTGTGTGACGGGTCATCAGTGCCAAAGCAGACGTCGAGCCAAGGAAAATCTAGGTAGAACTCCCTTAGATCGGCCCAGTTTGCACAATTCTAACGCCAGATTTTGCGAGGCAATGGTGGATCCTTCTGCAGAAGTAGCAATTCACAAACCATTGTAATAAGTTTGTGGTCGGAAGTACCTAATGGTGGACCAACTGTAATTGTGTACTGATCAGGATTGGTGGTTAGAAAAAGATCCAGGAGGGTGGCGAATTCGCCCCTCTCTAAGATTCGAGTTGGTTCGTCTACAAAGTTGAGTAAACCCGCATCTTTGGTAGTCTCTATCAATCGCTCGGAGGGCTATAGAGACAGACACTGTTGTTATTGTAGAACATATTTGTGTTTCTGTAAGGGCTAGTATATGTGGTCTATTGCTTGTAGATGTTGGTGTACCGAATTTTTATTTGTATTTAGGCCTCTTATGTTGCAGAAATCTATTCTAAATTGGTTCGGTATCTTTGCTGTCTGTGAAATGCGGAATGAAGGGCTCCTAGGGCCAGCCGGCGCACGGAGATCCGAATGGCCGGGGAGTTTGCCTCCGGAATATTTTGATCCTGGAAGCACCATCATGTCCACATATTACTACTTTGGAACCCGGAACCACCAGCGCGGAAGCGGAACATGATTCGGAGAAACCACTTAGCACTTCCCAGTTCTGGTGGGGTGGTCTTTCACCGGACGATGCGAGTAGGCCTATGCATCTACCACCTGCTTGGTCTCGTAAGATTATAGCCTATTCGGTATTTGGTTACACAGAACCAGCAACCTTAAAAGATCCTATATCTCCGAAACAGAACATGATAAGCAATTTTGCCAAGAACAAATTAGCCGGAACCATTTTTTCGTTAGGTCCGTCCTATGTCCTTTCTGAACATATGTTATTCTTGAGCCAAACAGGATTATTTTTCAAATAGCATCTAGCGTTACCGAGACATAAAGATTGCTCTTCATTTGTTGGTCTTTAGACTGTAAAAAAACACCAAGTAGCAAGACCTATAGAATAAAAACCTTTGGTGCGTTTTCAGGACACACTATACATATATATGTAAATACATATATATATATATATACACACTTAGCAGCAAAAATAACGCACAACCGAAAATTATGCTCAACTTAAAAGTTGATTTTCTCGCGAACCAATAAATCGATTTCGATAATTTTTTTTTTGAAATGTAGCTTTTTTCTTTGGCAATTGCACTAACTTAGAATGTTTTATTCAGATTTCAGTTTTAGGCTTATACAGGGTGCAAAAATAAAAGTAATTTTTTTACGTTAAATTTGAGACACCCTGTAGGGAGCGTTAGCAACAACAACGGATTCATAATGAAATCATACTGTAGCCCCATGTTTTCTGAACATTTTGTTTTTTTAATTTCTCTGATATCTGTAATATCAAAGAAAATACACAGTTTTATACCAGAACAGGTTTTTTTTTTATTAAAATAACATTTTGACAACGTTAAAATAGGAATAATACTAACAATAATTAACAATACATAGCAAAAAAAGTACATTAGTAGCGCGTGTTCCAACCTCTACTTCTAATGACTGCTTCACATCGCCTCGGCATACTCGATATTAAATTGGACCGTTTCGACAAAAAGGTTGATCGTTTTCAAAACTTTTATCAAAACTGATATATTACTATCATTTTAGATTCGAGATTCTTCCAAAACGAATTGTACGAAAATGTATGAAAAAAAAACAAATTTGGAATCTGGAATCTGCATCTAGCTGCCTGTATTTATGATTCCTGTTGCTATTATTAACGCCACAATCACAGATGATAAATCAAGTGACAAATGTTTGTCTTATATACAGGGTGTCACATTAAGATTTCACTTACATGAAAATGCCGAAATATTCGAAAAACCCTATATATTGGAAACAAATGAACAAATCAAAAATCGTTAGAACTTGTGTTTTTTTTTGCATTTTGTCAAAGATCATTTTGGTGGGGATTAAGAAAACGAAAAATTTGTTTTGCAAATTCTCTGAGTTAACAAAAATTTTTCAAAATTGCTCGCCACTGGCATATGCTGTCATGTAAGTAGCGGCACACACCCTGCGAACTCACCAACAGAATACCGAGAATCGCACCCTGATTGTGTCGATAAAAATACCGAATTTTATATTTTGTATAAAAATTTCTTTGATGCATGATTTATGCCCAGGTTTAGTTGACGTTGCATGTGTAACAGCTAGGCCAATACTGTTTCTCGTTTGTTTCACCTCACTAATTACATCAGGTTCATTACTTGGCCTTCGCCTTATTATGAACCTTTGCATGTGTGTTGTATCTTTGGCTCATATTCCTTGGAACTATTTCTGCTTTGGAATATTGATGATTGTAATGATCAACGATGGTAGCTAAAGTCAAACTCAATTGAGTGATGAAGCCGGGGATGGTTTTGGTCGGTTTCATGCGAAATCAAAAATACGTTTTAAGAACTAAATTTTTCTGACTATATTTTCTTTACGCGGCAAAACTGTTCGCTGCCACGATAACTGTAATGTAATGTAACAGGTATTTTGGTGGCAAATATTTATCTTTTACGACACTTGAAGCGGCGTAAAAGGCAAATATAAATATTTACCATCAAGAGATGATGATCGCCACAACAATATAGAACGTGTCTACATGAAGCATATAATTTGACAGTTTTATTTAAAGATAATCGATGATTAATGGCTGTGTGCAGGTGGTATATGCGTAACTTGAAAGTTAAGTTGTCCTTAATTGATTTAAGTTGTACTGTGTTCTAAGTATCTTAAACTATTTTTAACTGGCATACTGGTACTGCATGTCAATAATTGTTACGCTGTCTGACTGTAGATCTTTTTGATATCGAGTGAAAAAGGTAAAGATCTCGGCAAGTCGGGCAAGAAGCTTGAGGCTGTCTTCATCTGCCAGGCACATATGGAATCACTGACTCTCCTTTGAAGCAGGACCAAAGTTTACGAAAATCTTAGTACCGCATTAATCAAAGAAGCAGAGAATTCGGTCCAGCGAACTTTAATCAATTTAGGGGGTGTTGGTCAATTGCGCGCCGGCTACTTATTGGATATGGGACAGTTGCGCGCCATAGGGCGACTGTAATATAAATTGTTTGAGTGAATCGATGCTGGAAAAGATGCAAGATTGGATTGTCGTACAGCATTTTTTTTCCTGATTTTGGGTATGCATTGGGTTAGCTTTGGTTAGTTCCCGCTCGTTGAGCTCCCGTAGCCCGTCGAGCGAAGCGAGCGGAGGGCCAGACATGAAGTATTCAAATATTTCAGGACGAACGTAACGGGGGTATTATATCTAACATTTATATTACAGTCGGCACCATTCCGTAATCCCTCTTTTGCGCGCAACTGTCCTATGGCCCATCGGGGCAATAAATCCCTAGCAAAAGGTAAAAGTGACCGCGGCGCGCAAATAGCCATGCCCAATTTACGTACCGTCAACAACAGAAATCAGCTGGCGTTGTCGAACACCTAAGCATCTGAAGAAGCTCCTGACCGAATTCAGTTCTTGAATCATGTGACTAACTTTCTTAACGGCATCTTTTACGTGCTTCCATATAAAATTTCCTTATTGCTGCACATCAAATTTTCACCATGGGTATTCATATTCGCTCCTGATGCCCTACAGAAGTGCGCAAAGCCCCATCAGTCACGAACCTTTTTGACAATTTTTTCTCCTAAAATTCTACGACAAAAAATTGGGGACATTTGGGCAGTCATAAATTTTGCTCTTCTGGCAAATTAGTAGTTTAATATCCCTTCCAGATCAAATCATTAAACTTTACATCCCGCCTGAAGTTCAGCCTAGTTACTTTTTACCTAGGAAAATACTTAAAGTCCGAGTACACCTAGAGAAGTCAAAAAAATTATGTATAAAGTAGAATTTGAATGTGTAAATATTTCCTCTTCTCTTACTCTTTTGCTTCGGAGTGAAGTAATCATTGACCCCTAGTTTTTAAACCGTTAAGATCAGGAAACTTCCTTGATGACGGTAGTGTATGCTCTGAAATATAATAATATAGATAATAAATTTGCATTTCTCTCGATTTCAGGCTCGTGTTCTTTTGAACTACTTTCTCTGTATTTCACTAAGCGACCCTGATATTATGCATCTTTATGTCGCAAATACACAGGCAAATTGACTTAATTGAGTGATTTAGTTTTACGCATGTAACTGATCTAGTTTGTAAAAACCAATCGAATATTATTTTAGAACCAGTTTAGGTGTTTTTGCGACTCGAGTAAGTATTTTGATTTTATCGAGGTGTCACCTAATTATTAACCATGTAATTATTTTTAGTTAAGCTGTAGACTTTGGATATTCAAATTCTTATGAATTACTGATGCTGTCAGGTCTCTCAGAAATATTATTTATAAGTTATAATTCTTCAAGCCCTATAAATCACCAGGTAAGGACCGATTATTCCTAACCTTACTGCAAAAAAAGGGAACCTAATTACGGGGCACCTTGCCAAAGGCTTATTCTCACAGCATGGGGGCAAGTAAAAGCTGTGTTTATGCCCAGACCCCTTACAATACGCCTACCAGACACAGGCAAGTCCACTGACATGGCACTTCACCGCTTAGTGACATAGCGCGAGAAAGGTTTAATAGATTTAATGTTTACCATTAATTATTCCCATACAGAAGTCCCCAAGTCTCCCAAATTTCAGACCACTGTACTATGGGCTATTTATTAGACATGCAAAGTGAGGCCAAAAAAGGCGAAAGTGTCAACAAACGCAAATTTAGTGTGGCAAAATTAACACTATTGTGGCTGAACTCCACAACAAACTGGAACTACACTTTCACTTTAACAGATATATTGTCACGGCTAGCAACCATCCGAATGTTTTTGTGCTACCTTATAGAACTAGCCTTGTCGCATCTACGTATGGGTCATCGCCAACCGCGGGGATTCAGGAACTGTGGAATTACCTCGATGCCCTGGTCGAGAATCATATAGAGTGGCCTCGCTTCTTCCCGGGTATTCGTGATAGATTTTAGATCGTATATAAGTAGCAGGCAGAAAGTGTGTTGAGTTAGTTAATCATTGAGTGTTGAATTGTAAACAGCTATTAGTTGTAAAGTTATAAGAGTAGTTTAGTGCTTGGTTTAATTGATGCAACATACTTGACAGTTCATCAGCATCGGTACTTATTAGGACAATATCATCGGCAAACCTTAGATGATTTAATTATGAGCCGTCGATTTTAATTCCTTTATTCTCCCACTCTAAGTTTTTAAAAATATCTTCCAATGCCGCTGTAAATAACTTTGGCGACATAGTATCACCCTGGCGTACCCCTCTGCTAATTTTAATTTCTTCGGTCTTGGTGTCCGGGTCGATCTGGATCTGTAGCGTTGCGTTTTTATAAATATTTTCTATTAAGTCGGAATATCTGGAGTCAATTCTAGCTGCATCTAATGATTTTAGGAATGCCCACGTTTCAATAGTGTCGAACGCTTTCTGGAAGTCTACAAACGCTAAATGTATTTGGATATTATACTCATTTGCTTCTTCAATCAGAAGTTTCACGGATTGCAAATGATCTATAGTGCTGAAACCTCGTTGAAATCCGGCCTGTTCGACTGATTGCTATGAATCTAATTTGGTTGTTAGTCTATTTGTTATTATTCTTGTGAGTAGTTTGTATATGTGTGACAGAAGGCTTATTGGGCGATAATTTTCAATATTCGTGCTGTCTCCCTTTTTAAACAGCAGGATCACTTCCGAGTTTTGCCATGTTTTTGGTATTTTGCCATCTTCCAAGCATTTGTTAAATAATACTTTTAATAATGTTACCACTGTGTCTCCGCCCATTTTCAACATCTCACTCGTTATTCTATCTTCGCCCGGAGCCCTGTTATTTCTAATTTGCTGTAGTGCTGAGCGGATTTCGTTTGTCGTAATTTCTGGTATTTCTCCTGAACCCACATTTAGCACCTTTGTTCTTGGAGTGTCTGGCTTTGGAACGTTTGTATATCATGCAAAATTTGTCCAAAGGGACTTCTATAAAGAGCGTAACATAGCGCATTTAGGTTCGGGAAAAAGCACCACCTGGTGACCGGTTTCGACTTTCACAAGTCTCGTCCGACGCGCTAGTGGGTACCTCTCCCGAACCTACTGAAGACACAAGCTCCATATGAATCAAAGACGTATTAGACTTACCGTTTGTATATAACGACTTTGATTCATATGGAGCTTGTGTTTTCAGTTAGGTTCGGGAAAGGTACCCACTCCCACTAGCCTGTCTAACGAGACTTGTGAAAGTCGAAACCGGTCACCGGTGGTGCTTTTCCCGAACCTAAATGAAAATCAAGCTCCTGTATCAATATTATGGTCTTCCGAAAAAGAACATTCATTCGCAAATTATATATACTTAAATACCGTGTGCCACTATTGCTATCTCCGAAACGGTAAGTGCTACGAGGGCGGTTAAATTAGAGAAAAGTTGCGTTTTTTGATACCCATTCAGAATCCGTCTACAGTGTCGTCAAATTCCTGTTAGTTTCTAAAATACAGGGTGATTTATGAAAAATGCCTAAAAATATTTCGTCGATTATTACAAAAACTGTTCGTTTTCGAGACACAGTTTAAATTCGAAAGACTTATAGTTTTTTCCGCTCTACAATATGGTGTTTTCAAATTTCACCTCCGGCGTTTCGTGTTCAGGCCACCATCATCAACTTAATTTTCTTAAATCACACCTGTATTTTTTATTTCAGATTTTAAGAACTTTTGATGCCACAAAATCAATGGCGTATCTCACTCATTCGAAAAATTCATATTATTGGCACTTTCCATAAGAACATAATGTGTTAGAGAGAGACAAAAAAAGAGAATTTTGGTAGGAATTAAATAAAAAGTGTGAAAAGTATTTTTTCGAGTAAGTGCGATACGTCGTTGGTTTTGGGACATCAGAGGCTCATAAAATCTGAAATAAAAAATCCAGGTCCGTATTTAGGAAAACTAAGTTGATGATGGTGGCCCGAACACGAAACGCCGGAGGTGGAATTTGACGAGACCATATTGTAGAGCGGAAAAACTATAAAACTTTCGAATTTAAACTGTGCCTCGAAAATGAACAGTTTTTTGCAATAATCGACGAAATATTTTGATATTTTTCATAAATCACCCTGTATCTTAGGAACAGGAATTTGACGACACTGTAGACAGATTCTAAATGAGAATCAAAAAACGCAACTTTTCTCTAATTTAACTGACCTCGTAGCACTTACCGTTTCGGAGATAGCAATAGTGGCACACAGTATTTAAGACA
>JAEQML010067242.1:0-19268 GCA_016904865.1 Pissodes strobi
TTCTGTCACTCTAATTTGGAACACCCTGTATATCTACATTTTATGTCAGAATATGCGCGATCGAAAAACAAAATCGACGGGTCCGAGCGATTTTTAAAAAAAATTGTGATTTACGAGATAATGAATTTATTCCATACTTTACGGACGCGCTGTATATATATAATCAACTTCTTTGGTTTACTAATAATTATCATAAAATAATACCTGACTGTCAGTCGGGATTTCGAAAGCATTTTGGTACGCCTTGTTAATCTACTCAACAATATAAGATCTAATGAAGATATGAAATACATCACATATTAGGCCTCATTAGACTTTAGTAAAGCCTTAGATACATTAAGTCACGATTTACTTTTGGCCAAGTTGCATTATTTTGTCTTTTCAAATATATCCTCGAGTATATCCTATATCCGTAAAATGTTTCAAATCATACCTTGTCACTGGAATGCAATGTGTGGAAGTAGGAATTCACTCTTCTAATTTAAAGTCAAATTACAGACTAGTGGAGGCAGGTGTGCCACAGGGTTCGATTTTGTTTGGGGCCGCTGTTCTTGTATGTTTCAGATATATACAAGGAAATAAAATATTAAAAATTGCAGCAATATCCTGATGATTTTCAAATACAGATATCATTTTTACTACAAAATGCATACCCTTTGCATTTATAGATTAACAGTGACTTAAATGACATATATTGATTTGCCATGGTGTATAACTTAAAGCTAAATACATCAAAGTCGAATATATATTTTTTCGGAATAAGTAAAAATCAGATTGACCGGCAGACTATAAGTAATTTACCAAAGTCATAATTTGGTCCAGTGAATCTCTCTTACCTACTATACATGAGATCCGGACTAACTAAGCTCGACGGCGGTAGGTATGGAGTCATTAAGGTGTGACAGGTGTAAAAATCAGACCAACTTCGAAAGTATATCAGCAAAGCTGCCATTTGGATATTTTAATATATACTATTATTATTAATGAAAAATAATAGTGGCAGACGATTATGACGGTTGTGAGGTCATGGCAAAAAAAATTAAATTTCAAAAGTATTTTAACAAATTTGAAATTTTAATATGTTATTTATGATAGAATTATAAGCCTATATTTATTGCGGCAGACGTTTTCTCCGGTTATAACATCCCGGCAGACAGCAAAATTTTACCTACAGCTCGAGAATACGTATGTATAGTACTCACACTTAACTTTATTAATCTGCATACAATTGAATATACTACTATGCATATAGAAGCTGATATAATTATAGGAACAAACATATTTAATGACGTAAGTTGGATAATAAGAAGAATGGGCACATTTATGAACAATAATAAATACCAAAGTACAAAGATAATAATTGAAATTTTATTTTGTTTTCCATTCGATTAAGGTAAAATGTAAATTTGATAAATCAAAATAATAATATCTAATTATTGTTGACGTAACTTAAAACTAATTATTATCATCTTCGCAATTATTTTCGTCTTCGAAATCATTTTCATCATCTACCGAATCGGTTTCTTTAAAAATAGAATTGAAATTTGTAAATTGAGTCAAGCATATTTAAAGTAGAATTTACTTATAAATTACCTGGACGATCCTCCAGAAAATCGCTGACAAAACATGGAAGTTGATCATTTTCATCTTCGGAATAATTTTCATCGTCTTGGGAGGGGATTTCATCATGTACTGAATCGGTTTCTGTAAAAATAGAATTCAAATTTCTAAATTGAGTCAAGCATATTTAAAGTGGAATTTATGTAATAAATTACCTGAACGATCCTCAAGCAAATCGCTGACAAAACATGGAAGTTGATCTCATTCGAACCATTTAAAAACAAATAAGCTTTCTTGCTCTATCCAACCATGTTCCAGCGGACTCAACGTAGTGGGAATTTTCTGAAAAGCATTTATCCAAATGCTGGAAATGTAATGTGCCCTTAAAAATTGCTGGAACAGTTCACTCTTACACGGTGGTACAGAACTTGCATCGAAATTGCGTACTTTTTTATGAAAGTTTTCATTTACGTCTGTAGCTTTGTAGCTATTGGCAAAAAGTTGGAACCTTTCGTCATCCACGTCCTTGGATTTGTTTGCATTGTACATTTGGCAAGTAAACTTTTGAATAATGTTGAATAGCTCGTGTAACTGATCGTCTGTTAAATTAACGTCACCTAGAGCTGCAAAAGCTTGTTGAAATTCAATTTTTGTTTTAATAAAGTGAGAGGTCTTTTTTTTTCCTTGTTAAAAAAGCAGGATTGAAATCACACCCGGTGAAAGCATGAAAACCAATCAAGCTTTTGGCTAGTAATTCCCCAAGCTGCTCATGGAGTTTTGTGACATCAATAAATCTTTCATTATTCCCTGTTCCAGTAAGCATCCAAATATGAGAAGAAGCAGTTTTCAAATGATCCATATTACCAAGCATTATTATTAGTATATCAGTATCAGAGCCCCTAATTACAACATTAGACTAATTGGCGATACTACATGCGTGGTAAATAATTTTGCTGTTTGCTTCTTCATGTAAATTACAACACAGATCTTCAACAATATTGGATTCAACTTTTTCCTCATTATTTTTATAAGAATAGCAATTTCTAAAATTCAGATGAATTTCGCAAGTACTGATTTGTTGATCTTATAGATTCCACCATCCAAATGGCATAAAGACAGAGGTACAGAAGTTATGGGATATGATAAAATTTTCAGGATATCGATTTTATGGTCCATTGAAATCCCCAACATACGTCCGAATAAATCTCGCTGTATCTTAATTTCTTGACTTTTTCCGCCGACTTTAACAGACTTTTTTTTTTCAATGTGACTAGAAAAATTATGTACAGGTGTTTTCTTAATAGTTTTTTCAAACCGGTTGATGTCAGACATACATTCAGATATGAATGTTTCTCGTTGATCGTTACCAATTTTCTCAACATTCAGGAGAAATTTCTCCACTTGAGGCACAGCTGCTTTTCCAGACGCAATATTAAATAATTGGTTTGTAGGTAAATCAGAATAGAATGGATTAATGTACTGATCAAAAGCCTTAACAAATTTTTGAAGTTGCTCGGAGCTTTTTTTAATATTGTGCGGCCTTAACTCTGCAGAAATATCTTGCTTTTTTCTAATTCATATTTCTTCCAAAACGTAAGATATAATAGTTGAGCGAATATCATGGCTTCTTGCCCAACGTTGACGAGCTGAAATGGAATCTGTTAAATGTACTATTCCAGTAAGCCTTTTTGCAGCATCGGCGTTGATAGTTTGCTCGAAAGTTAAATCTGTAGGCTGCCTTGAAAAAGGTTTTCCTGTACGTCTTATTCCGAAAAATCCACTTTTGAAATCCTCCTCTAATCCTGGATGAGTCTCGGGAACATTTATTAAATTATAGTGATATCTAAGAGTCCATCTCGCATAATTTTGATGATTACAGGAAAAAAATAAATTTGTTATTTTTGGTAAAATATATTTATACAACTCAAAATCTCCAACACGAATGCTCCTGCTAAGAGTTAAATAATAATGTACAAGCTTTATGTAGATCATATAAAACTGGGAAGTTCTTCCAAATTTACCGTTGATAGTTTTTTCTTCATATTTGGCATAATTATTACATAATTCCATGAGATTTTCATTATCAATGAAAAATAATGGCGTTTGACAGGTTTGTAATCTTTCCAGTTCTCGGCGTATATCATCAGTTATTTGTATATTTTCACGTTGCAGGAAGGACCGAAAATGGAGTGTTTGTAATCCTAAAGCCATTATAGGGTATCGCCTCTTACACCGATTAAAATGCTTACCTTCAATAAAACTCGGTACAGATCCACTTGCAAGCAATTCGCTTCCAACCATAACTGTGGATAATCCACAATCATTGATTACTTTTCCAATAGCTTTAAGGTAGGATAACATGATATGAAAAGCGCCCAAGTGTATAAATAATTTTTCAAATTTATCTTTTTTTTCAGTAGCTTGAATTTGAAATGCAATCTTTGCTATTGCTAAATAATAAGTAACTTGCACGTAAGGTTGATTTAGTTCTCCTAAAATTGTCATGCATTGCTGCATTGTTTCTAAAACTACAGCCGAATTTGTTGGTGAAGAATTAATTGGGGCCAGGTAGGAAATTAATTGCTGTGGACTATCATCTTTTGTTTTCTCACTATTAAAGCTAACCCACATAGGAATGTTTGACAAACCTAGAGCATGACTTAACATCCAAACAGTATCTATTCGATTATCATCATCATCATCATCACCGACCTGTAACTGTCCACTGTTGGATAAAGGCCTCTCCTTCTCTTTTCCATGCACCTCTGTCTTTCGCCAGCTGAAACCAGTGTCGTCCCACGTGTCGTTTATAAAGATCCATATTTACAATGATATGGTCAGTATGGTCTTCTTCGGTAATTTGTTGTTGAAAAGTACTAGTCATTTTGGGTTTTTTTCGGATAGGAAGGTAATTCTGTATGTATAGTTTCATACACTCGTCTTCGACGTTTACGTGAAACAGTTTCCGATACTACTTCACTATCATTTTCAAGGCTGTAATCGATGTTTTGATAAATTATTCCCACGGTATCATGAAGAGTATCTTTTCCAGTTTTCGTGTCAACAAATCTATCAAAGTTGTCGTATGCCATACCTACCGACAGATTTTCAGCTTAGTTTATTACTTCAGGACATAACCCGGCTTGTGTAGTTGAAGTATAAGTAGCTTCCGTTTCCAGTTCTTCAACAGCATTATAACTGATACAATGTCCGTACCGATTTAAAATATCTACAACCTTGCGACTGCTTGTAAGGCTTTTTATTGTCATACCTAAGCAAATATGTTTGGAAGTTTTAACGTTACCATTGTGAACCACGTAAATTAAATCTTGAGATAAAGACGTGACGTGACGTTTAAAATTATCACAATTTCGACCTTTGCGGGTGTAACCTCCAATAACTGAAGCTACAAAATCTGACACAGTTAAAGGTATTGAACATTCACCCTGTATTAATCGTTTACTGTTTAGATTGTCCGGTAATTTGGATTTTTTAATGATCATTATTTCGTTGCGCAAAATGGACGCGGCTGCTTGTAAAATATCCTGGTCTTTTAAGTGAGCAAATAATGAGTCATCAATAGTAGTGCAATTACTTTTTTATGATTTGATTGTAGTATTTCAATTTTGCCAGAAAATTTATTGTGAATCTTCTCTTCCAACTATAGTGATGGAAATATTGAACTTGATGTCTCTTTTAAGTCGTTATTTAACTCTCTCAATGAATTAATATATTGTGTGTGTAAATATGTAAGAAAATAACAACGTCCTTTTTTAATTACATTTTCTGCTACCAGATCACTTATTTCCTCAAAAACAATTTGATGATTCTCTCGAGAAATATGCCACGATGTACGTACAGAACTTTTTGTTAATGATTTTGTTTTATTCCGAAAGTCATTTCGACAAGCGTTGTGGTAATATACCTTATTATTACTAATATTTTGCAATTTTTCTAACATTTCATTGTAGCAATTTGTATTAGCCTTTAGATCTTGCATAATGCTTTGTTTAAACTGTTCTACTTTAGAAGTATGTAAAGCCACTATTTTAGACCGGAACTTATTATTTTTTTTTGTTACAAAAAAAACATACAATACTCATGTTTACTGACCTTAAATTTTCAGAAGTTGAAATATCTGATGATGAACTTACTAATTCAGAACTTGCAACAAATTTTTTCTCCAAGGATACATCTAATTGAGCATTACGTTCTTCTTCTACAACTTCACCTAATACAGGTACATTTATGTTTTCTATGGATGAATCCTTCATAACAGTATCAACAATTGAACTGATTGCCCATGTTGACGGCTGCTGAAAAGATGAACATTTTGAAGGTGTTGGAAAAGAATTTTCTTTTGTTTTTGTCGATCCCGTCTTATAAAACTGATTTTTCAACGCCGTAAATGCCTTGTAACAAGCACCATGATATCCTGAATCATAAATTTCACCACTTAGATTAACATCCTTATATTTAAGTTTATGGAATTGTCGTATACATAAAATACTACGACATTTTTTTAATGTTTCTTCTGAAAATAAATGCACTTTTTCATTAATCTGTAAGGGACAAAATACACACTTCAATTCAGTTGACATAATGTTAAATACGATACTTTTAACGTTTAAAAATACGCTAAAACTATATGACACAAAACGGAGAGTTGCCATGGTTTTAGAAAACGCCGAGTTGTCATGGTAACACAAACGGTGACCGCGAATTCATGCGACGCGGAAGAATAAAATAGTATATTATTTTATATGGAGGAAAAGTAACTTTTCCTCCACATAAAATATACGGTTTTTTCTTCAAATGTCGACAAATTAATGCAAAAATATCTCTTTTTAATAGTAATAATAATTATTATTATCAAAGATAAATGGTTTGCAAGGCGGCTTAAACCGGTATCGGTGAATAGGCACAGGTCGTTGCTATAGTAATGTAACATAAAGCTGTCAGTGAACACTGTCAACAATAATTATTTTTTTTTAATTGCGTCTCCGATTGCGTTTTAATTCCGTATTGATAAGCAGTTATTGAGTAAGTTCCATTAAGTTAATAACCAATTTGTTCCTAAATTAGTGATTTTTAGAAATGCAGTGCACAAATTGAGTGATAAATACAAATTTTAGTTTAATAATTCTTGAGTTGTTGACGCTTGCTTTATTGTTTGTTTGTATCTATGTTGCTATGGTAACACTTTTACCTCCGCCGGCGGAAAAGTGAAAAGTAAAGCTCCGGCGGAGGAAAAATGAAACTTCACGGCCGCCTACACAGTCGAGAAACGACGGATTTACTGACGTTTGAAGAAAAACATATTTTTTCTACAGCCGCGCGCAAAATAACTAATTACTAAATTCAAATGAAATCGCAAAATCGACGAAAATTCTCACTTTTTCCGTCGAGTGTGCTATGAATGGTCATGGAAAACGAAGATAAATAAGTGACAGTCGTGCGTTTATTATAGTTTGTTGCTGGCACTCTTGTTCTAAATATGCCCGAAGCCGGAATATGATATGTCAAAACTGGCAGTCATTTGCAAATTTCAAAATAAGTAAAGAGAAAAATGTACATTTAATTTTAAAAATGCAGCTGTAGAAAAAGTTCTGTGTGTTTTTCGAGCGCAAAGTAAGATTGCCGTTTTCGAAAGATTACTGCGCTCCGCTACGCGTCGCGCAGTAACATTCTTTCTCAAGCGGCAATCCGTTACTTTGCGCTCTAAATGCACAAATAACTATTAACGATATAAGCAGTTCTGTTATCAATATAGCCTCGCATCACTTTTATATCACATATTTCTTATTGGGTTTGCTGTAGGTAAGGTTTCGCTGTCTGCCGGGATGTTATAACCAGAGAAAACGTCTGCCGCAATAAATATAGGCTTATAATACTATCATAATTAACATAATAAAATTTCAGTTTTGTTAAAATACTTTTAAAATTTAATTTTTTTGCCATTTTTGGAAGTGTCTGCCATGACCTCACAACCGTCACAATCGTCTGCCATTGTTATTTTTCATTAATAATAATAGTATATATTAAAATATCCAAATGGCAGCTTTGCTGATATACTTTCGAAGTTGGTCTGATTTTTACACCTGTCACACCTTAATGACTCCATACCTACCGCCGTCGAGCTTAGTTAGTCCCGATCTCATGTATAGTAGGTAAGAGAGATTCACTGGACCAAATTATGACTTTGGTAAAATACTTATAGTCTGCCGGCCACTGGCTCTTAAACTAAAACTGTATCAATTGAAAAATTAGTTGCCATCTAAAACCACGGTATAGATATTACTTGTATTCTGCTAAAACTAAGTATTATTTATGTAATACTCTCATAACATCGTTATTTGATTACGTCCATATTGTCTATGATGCTTCGCTAACTTCGAGCGTTTCAAGATCTATTCAAAAACTTCAAAACACCTGCATGCGTTTTTCATTTAATATACCATTTAGAAATCATATTACTTCCATCTTAATCAGCACGGAATTTTATCTATGTAACATCGGCGACGTAGAGTTCATATGCTTTCATTTGTGTATAGAATTGTTAAGACCGGACAGCCTCCATATTTGGCATGCCTTTTTAATACATTTAAACATCCACATCATACAAGGAATATAGATTACTTTAGAGTACCGCAACACAAAACAACAAATTTTCAAAAATCATTTTGCTTTGTTTTCATTCAAAGGTGAAATGATTTATCAATATAAAGAATAATTGCTCTTTATATAAATTTGAAAAGTATATTGGAGGTAAGTCAAGGGAGCTGCTAGTATTAGTATATTATTCTTCAGTCGGCTGCATTTTCTTCAGAAATTGAAGCATACATCCCAAATTTCATCAAGTTATCGTCAAAAGAAAAGCAGAATATGCAAGAGCTGTCGTATTAAACAGCAAGCCTACAGGTACTGGCAGCAAAATCAGACCACTGAAAATCGCAATTATTTTGCCGAAGCGAGAAATGAATGCAAACGTGTGATTGAAAAAACTAAGGACAAACATATTCAAAGCATTTGCAATGCTCCAGTGGCTCCAGAAATGTCTATTCGGTAGTAAAGGCAGTAAGTAACAATTTAACAAAAACGTCTCTACCACCTTTAATACACGAACGCGGTATTACGGCAACTACAGCCAAGGAAAAAAGCAAACATGCTCGCCAACATTTTTCCATTGCACTCTACCTTCAACGTCCCCAAGGCAAGGCTCTCCCCACCATATCCATCATCAACACTCCCATGGCAGTAGTTACCGTGATATTGGTAAAATCCTCAAATAACTAGCTACGCAAAAGCCAACAGGACCGGACGGAATACCTGCCATCTCGTTAAAGAACTGCGCCAATGAACACCCAGTTTTTCCAGACTTTTTTCTCTGTCTTACCGAAAAGGGATTCATCCATCTTCTTGAAAAGTCGCTTGTGTGCAACATGTTCCAAAAAAGGCAAGAAAACCACTCCCTCAACCCTCAAGTACCTCGAGACCAACAAATGAATTACCCATAACCAATACGGCTTTTGAAAGAGAGTCCGACAGGAGATACGTCGGCCTATGTCACTCATATATGGAGTGGGGCAATTAGAAACTACGGAGAATCTCGAGCGATTGCGTTAGATGTTTCAAAGGCATTCAATAGAGTTTGGCATGCCGGATTGCTCAATAAGCTGCCGTCTTTAGGACTACCAGTCTCTCTCTGCAGCAGGCTTGCCAGTTTCCTTAAGAACCGATCTCTGCATGTTGCAGTTGATGAACACATCACAGACACGTTCACCATTAACGCCGGCGTGCCTCAGGGCGTAATACTTTCACCAACTCTGTTCCTTAGCTATATTAATGACCTGCTGACCGAAACCAATAATCCTGTTTACTGTTTTGCAGATGACAGTACTCTTGTCTCCCAATTTAGACCCGAAAAGCTTTTACCAGCGTCTGAGACTTATCACCGCAGCAGGAACAGATTACAACAATTAATCAAGATCTGGAGAAAGTTCGATCTTGAGGTGACAATAATTTGGTCCAATTCAATGCAGCAAAAACCCAAGCAGCCACGTTTACCAAGAAAGCCAATATGGCGGGCCATGGCATCGTTACGGCAGGATCGACCATACCTTCATCCTCGTCAATCGGACTACGAGGTGTCTCTGACAACAGCAATAAGTCCTGACATGACCATGTCTCTAGCATTGCAAAATCAGCCTCGCAGAAGCTTGGTGCGCTATTTGGCAACAAAAAACTGTATACACCGCAGCAGATACTCTTGCTCTACAAAGCGCAAATAAGACCGTGCTTAGAATATTGCTCACAGATCTGCGATGCCGCACCAAAGCACATCCTAAAGATGCTGGATTCCATTCAGAGGCGAGCTGTGCATTACGTCGGCGACCCAGAGTTGACCCGGCATCTGGATAGTCTGGAACATCGCATATATGTGACCGAGATAACCGTGTTTTACATATATTTTTACGGCAGATGTTCTCAGGACTTGGTTTGCGTCGCGTCACCCAGTAGTATGCATAAAAAAGTTTCAAAACAAATTGCACAATTTTACGGAATTTTCGCACTAATTGTGTACTTGCCAAATTTCTGCAATAATTGTGCATAAATAATTGTTTCGCATTTAAAAACAGTGCAAAATTAGTAGTTGTTGTCGTGCATATTTTAAAAAAAATAATTGTGCTTATTAATGTGTGCAATTGTTTAAAAAGATGCCCAATCACATATATTATAATAATATAAATTGTTTTTAAGAAATATGCACAACAGTGAATATTAATTTTACACAATTGTTTAGAAAATCTCAACAATTATTTATGCACAATCTTATTCACATGTATTGGCAGCCTTGTCTCAAATTGGGGAGACCGGGGCTGGTTGGCCAAGTTTTTACAGGTTTATTTTTATTAAATTTTTTACATGCTCCTTATTGATTTGCAGTATGTCAAACGAGCGTAAATTGCTTATTTATTTGATTTTCATGATACTTTTTGGCTTATCATATTACTAGGAAAAAATATTTAACAAATTAAGAAGAATGAACAGATAAGTCAACTAACCCCGTTTACGGGGTTATTTGACATACATAATTGAGTTAGTTGACTTGAGTTTTTTAACCAAAAAAAATATAGTTATAAAATAAATATTTAATTTCTTAAAATTCACAAACCGTAAATAGAAACATAATTAATCTAATAGGAGGGAGCCTACAAATCGTCATGCGATTCATAGTTGATGCACTTATAAAAAAGAAGATTGGAGCTGCCGATGCATTTGTCATGGGCCCACCTATGGCAACTTGTGTTCTTACCACTTGTGCTGTCGCGTTTCATCGTCCTATTCCGAAGATGTAGTAGGGCGAGATGTAGAGGCAACTGGATTAACCTCGCCAAAAAATACCTTCGAATATCCTTAACTTTGGCAGTTTCAATATTTTTTTCCCAACCTTATTTTTCTTCTCAACCTTATTTTTGCTCTGTGGTAATAATCCTTCCTCAGGACTCTTTAACTGGAAGGCTTTTTGATTTCCAATTTGACTTTCATTGCGTGTTTCGCCAACCTCGTAGCCTCCATCAACTTGAATTTCTGTGTCAACTTCGTTTCCTCTGTTAACCTCAACTTTTTCCACTTGGGTTTCTTCGTTTACTTGGCCTTCTCGATCAATTTCATCTCCTTCGTGGTTAGCTGCAAGCCTATCTATGTAACATATAAAGCTAAAAATTCACTATCCCAATTTTTTTTTCTGGCTTCTTTATGTGTTAATCCGTAGTAAATGTTAGAGGTTCGTTTTAAGTAATCAGGTAATAGAATTTCATGTTGAGAAAAAATTTGCCGCCTATTGACAAGGCTGCGTGCTGTAATCACAATTATTCAATGTGTATTTACAACTGGTATTTCAGAAAGCACTATGGGAAAGAACGGAAGGTGTGAGCATTGGAGGGACCATCATTAATAACATAAGATTTGCAGACGATACCGCAATAATGGCAGAGAGTATAGAAGACCTACAAATCCTTTTAGATAGCATTAACAGTGAAAGTAAAAAATGGGGCTAACAATGAACATAGATAAAACCAAATACATGGTCATCTCAAAAACTCCAGTTTACAACATACAACTTACACTGGGAGGTAAATAGCTAGAGAGGGTCGACAAATGTAAATACCTTGGAGCAACCATAAATTTCCAACTGGACCAAGATGAGGAGATAAAAGTCAGAATAGAAATAATCCGAAAAGCATTTCTAAAATACAGGTCAGTGTTCACAAATAAGAAATTAAATTTAGCCATCAGATTAAGATTTCTAGAATGCTGTGGGCTCAACTGCTATATGGGGTAGAAACTTGGACGTTGAAAGGAAAGCATAATCCATAAAGAAATTAGAGGCATATGAAATGTGGCTCTATAGACGCAACTTAAAATTCCTTGGACTTCTACAGCGGCAAATGAAGAAGTATTAAGAAGAATTGGGCACGGCTGAAACCTATTGACAATCGTCAAAATAAGAAAAACAGCATATTCGGGCCATATACTTCGTAATGACAAATATTACAAGCAATCATGCAGGGAAGAATAGAGGGAAGAAAATAAATAGGAAGAAAAAAGAAATCTTGGCTGAGGATTATCAGAGAGTGGACTAACCTCAGTGTTGAACAGATATTTCACGTTGCAAAAGTCAACCTTCGTTAAAGAAGAAGAATAATTGAAATATCCAATACGTTCTAATATTTCAATACGGTTCTCGTTCTGGCTTCCTTGAAGTATAGCGGTCAAGTGTTATTTGGCGAATTGCAAAGTCTTTGGGCAACACTCTTAATACTACTATCTTCGTTTATGACCACACAGACTGCTCCTAACATAATATCTGGTGGTGTTTTGCTTTTATCAGTTTTTCGTTTGTAGGTTGGCATGATTATGACTGTAGTAAAAAGATATTACAGTACGTAAAACAAGAATGGTTGATTCTATCTGAAACCCACAAAGCTATTCGAATAAAATGTTATAAAAACGCGGGCATCGGGTAATTAAAAATGCCGACTTTAGTTGACTACTATAGTCAAAAAACCCCATATGTGCGTAGTCAAGAAGCCTCATATGACTTAACCATGGTTTTTAGGCCGCATTTAAAAACACGCAAACATCCGTACGGTTATATGGATAAAATTATAGTTAACTGATCATATTTTCACAAAGTATTTATAGAAACATATAAAACTGAACCTAAAGAACAATAATTAATAATTAATAATTTATTAGAGCAAAAATTATTACATACCAGCGAAAATTGTGGATTAATTTCTCTCACTAATACATACAACGACCGTTCATCGCAGTAAGGCAGATTACACAATATTATAGGAAATTAGGCAACCAACTCCATTAATCAACTAGCCCCGGCGTCTTCTACCCATTCCGATACAATTAGTGCGAAAAGTTCCTACTATTGTGCAAATTTTTGTAGTAGTATTGTTCAACATATTGAAGAGCTCGGGTGTAAATAATGGTAACTAAATTACAGAGGCGAGTGAGCAAGAATAGATAAAACCTTAATGGGGCCAGAGTGTTTGTGTAAAAAGAAATTTCACAATTCTCTTGTGGAAGAAGATAGAAATACTATTTTCAATAATTTTTGACAAATGAGAGATTTTAGCACACAAAATGCTTACCTTTTAGGGTGCCTAGATGTTAAACGTAAAGGGTGAAGTGCAAAAGGAGTAAATTCAATCATACTGTATACTATCAAGTGCAGGCACAAGGACAAGAAAAAAATGATATGTGTAACAACGCTTCTTTGAATATTCATGGCTTACAGCATAACACAGGGAGAGTGGAGAATATTGTAAAAAAAATATTTAAAAGGCAGTTATTACACCTAAACTAAATGGGAGGGGATTACACAAAGAGCACAAATTAAAGTATGCGGATTAGCAAATTCATTTCGAGAGGTTCTTTATTGAGAGTTTGCCAAAATACAAAAGACATTATTGCAGAAACCCTAATACGTTTTATATGACTATGGAATATACAATAGAAAAATGTTTTGAATGATACAAATTAGAATGCCAACAAAAAAAGATCGAACACGTATCTCAAGATAAATGATTCAATCGAATTTATATGGGATAATACAGTGTTTTATCGTCACCGAAAAGCGCTTCATGTAGCACAGGCGATAAGCTAAAGGCGTTTTTGAGTGAAGCAGAACGGGCATAGAAAACAAAGAATGATCAAGAAATTAACACTATAAAGATGCTAAAGGAAATACATCAAAGGTAGGCAGATGCTTGACAGTAAACTATCAAAAAAACATATGCTGAAGCTACTCATGATACAATAACATTTGATTTCCAGCAAGCATTACCAATCCTAAGCTATCGACCGAATTGACGTTTTAGAAAAACAAGTTTTGCTATAATTTATAGGAATAGATTGTTTGCATCCATCCCAAGTTTTTTTAACCCTTGGGACGAGTGGGCAGTTTCAAGACGTGTGGATGACATCGGAAGTTGTTTTCAATTCATAACAATAAAGGGAGCAAAACAAGAATTGATGTATGGTATCACTATGGCAGCATTTCTTGGCAAAAGGAGTGTTCAAAGAAATTAATCATATTTTTCCTAAAGTTGGACAGACACACCATGTTGTCCTGTGATCGCGACTTCGCCACTGTGGAAAAACATGTAAAACGTCATTGCCAATACATCTATTTGTCGGAGCAGTGAGAAGAAGTATTAAAGTTTGCCCAGAAAAAGAACCAATTTGTGGTATATAGAATGGAAAATGACGATTTCTTGAGAATATCCGAAATGGAGAAACACTCTGGAACACCAAAAGGACGAGCCAATACTTGTAGTATTAGGAATGTGGTAAAAATAGAATTTCGAGTTTACAACTTGGAAGAATACGCTTTTCAGAAACCTACCATGGATAAGTTAGCAGCTATCCATTAAGAAAAGAGGAAGGCCGGTTCCGCTTAAGGAACAACTTTCCCAGGAAATTGACACTCCTCCGATAGAGAAGTCCAAACTGGAACATATTTTCTCTTGTTTGCAATGCAATGAACTTGGGGTTAGTTTACAGCCACAAGACAAATAATCTTAGTTTACTTTTGCAAATACAAATTGTCAAAATTAAGCCATGAGGTAAAAAAAATTGTATCAGCCTTATTATAATGCGGTTCTCACAATGAAAAAGAAAATGAAATTTACACTATATTTTTGGAACTATTTTTATAACTTTTAAAATTCTTTACTGTAAAATAAATAAATTATCAGTTACTATTATTTACACCTATTCTTTCATATATAACTTAGTGGTATTATTGCAGTCAAAGTTTACTGGTATCTTGGTATCCTTTATATCGTGAACTATTAATAGAAAAACCGATCATTCTTGCACGAGTTTTTATACAACATAAAAATTTACTTGATTCCTTTTAATTAATTTCATCTCCTTTCCAGGATGCTTTCCCTGGTAGCAGGAAAATTGTGTGGGAGGCAATGAAGTTGAAGACCATTCCAAAATCAGTCATACCCACAATCAGTCCATCTATTTCATAAAGCCATTTAAAATATAATGTTTGATATATTGACCTTATCTTAGAATTTATCCTTAAATTTATTGAGAGACAGGCAGATTTGTCTAGTTCGGTATTAGCATTAACAGTTGACATAAATCCTCTTAAACGGTTCTTACAATGAAAATATATCTATACCAAAATATTTAAATACTTGAGATATAATAATAATAATGATTTAGCCAAGAATTTACTATTCCTAAATTGTTAAGGAGTCCAGGTCAGCGTCGAAATTTAGTCGAGAATGAGTTGAGATAAACAGACTCTTCAAAAATACCGTCGAAAAGAAAGATTTCTAAAATAGTAAAAAGACAATACAGAAGAACATAATCATTTGACTGAAAATCCATATGTTATAAAACCTTAGAGGCATGACATCATTACAAAACTTAACGTAGGTAGAAACGAGATTAAAGCAGAAATTTCAGAATATTCCAATACATTCCTACAAATTAAAACATAACTTTTAAAGAGTCCTCTTTTTAGCTTATCGCAGTACGAGCCGCGTCTCGTGAATAAATTTGAATAAACATAAAAGCCAAAAGACCATCCCATAAAGTTTTTTCCTAAAAGAGACATAAACATATCTCTATCCTTTTAAAACCCGTCCCGATATACTTATGTGTGTGTGTTTTAATGAGTATACAGGGTGCTACAAAAAGTTGCTTTTCCGTCGATGGGTCAAGAGAAGGACAACACTTAATTAGCTATAAAACAAGATGCCAAAAAGGTACTTTCTCGCAAGGTTTGAAATTATTGTTCATGAGACGCTGCAACAAAAATCAATAACACAAGCCTCGTCTTTCTTCAACTCATTAATGTCCGAATTTCCTTTTTTTCTTCTTGCTCTTATTATGAAGTCATTTTAGCAATAAAATGACGGTATAATTAGGTATATTTTTTAATTCTGCCTCTGTCAGAAGTTGGCCAAACATAGATGGGGTCACAACTCACAATTGACTCCTTGGGCTTTCTACACTAAAAAGATTTGACAGGAACACATTTATTGAAAAAATATAGTATAATTGGCAAAAAAGTATCCTAATTATTGTTATTATGATAGGTATTCAAAGAAACACTTTTCGTGAAGAGGAACTTCGCATACTTCGCACCATTTATTGCTTTTATTTTTATATCTCTAGTAATGCCTTCTTACATCTTGAATTACTAGGAGATATCTACTGGAAGAAGTATCGCCGTGTGGTTTCTGATCATAATTAAAAAGAAGCTCTCTTTTAATAACATGCCGACATTTCAAATTATCTTTAGTACAACCCGAGCGGCGTCTCACCTCGGGAATAGATGTTCATAATTAACGGTAATGCCAGCATAATTCGGGAATGTCGACAATACAGGAATGCCGGCAATAGTTTGGGAATGTTAGGGAATTCCGGCAATTCTTCGGGAATGTTAGGAAATGCCGACAATATTTCAGGAATAATTTTTAAATTAAGAGAATTTTTTTTAGAATTTTCGCCTATTCAGATATGGTTGTTAAAGAACATTAAATTATTATATATATTTTCGAGGTATTTGTAGCAATTTGGACATTTTACCATGTAAATATTGATTATATTATAAGAAATCGTGGTTGGTAAAATTGGGACAAAGTTGCACATTAAAATATGCCTCGGAAATTTTAAAAAATCGCGCAGGTTTTTTTCACCTTACTAGTTTGATTATGACATCTGGAAGTAAGTGAAGCTTACAAATTGCCATGCAAATATGACAGCAATGATAATTAATGATAGCTAGTGGTACTTATGTGGAAACAGTGGAATATCAGACAAAAATCAAGTATTCAGAAAAACTGGATGTCTAATCTCTAAATACACACATGTGCATTGAGTTAAATGTTTACCATGTGATATTAAGGATCGAAAAATACAGACAAAATTATTCCAAGTTCCATGGTCAACTAGTGAAAAATTGTTTCGTCAAAGCAGGTCAATGACCAGTACAAATTCAACAGTGGTAAATTATTATCTGTTAGATATCCTTCACAATCTTAAAAGGATACAAAAACTATTATTTTCTTCAAACGTCAGTAAATCCATCATTACTCGACTGTGTAGGCGGCAGTGAAGTTTCGCTTTTCCTCCGCCGGAGCTTTACTTTTCACTTTTCCGCCGGCGGAGGTAAAAGTGTTGTCATATCAACATAGATACAATACAAACAAACATCAAAATAAGCGTCAACAACTCAAGAGTTATTAAACTAAAATTTGTATTTAGCACTCAATTTGTGACTGCATTTCTAAAAATCACTAATTTAGGAACAAATTGGTTATTATTTAATCGAACTTACTCAATAACTGCTTATCAATACGGAATTAAAACGCAATCGAAAACGCAATTTTAAAAAAATAATTATTGTTGACAGTGTCCACTGATAGCTTTATATGACATTATTATAGCAACAAACTGAGCCTATTCACCGACACCGCACCGGTCTAAGCCGCCTTGCGAACCAACTTATCTTTAATAATAATTATTATTACTATTAAAAAGCGACGTTTTTGCATGAATTTGTCGACATTTGAAGAAAAAACAGCATATTTTATTTGGAGGAAAAGTTACTTTTCATGGCTTGCTCTCTATTACCAGCCTCACTCCGTTCGACTGTTAAACACGAGCGCGCCATGAAAAGTAGTACTTTTCCTCCATATAAAATAATATACTATTATGCCATAATGATGATAATTCAGGGCGTTATAAATTATGAAGGTAAATTGAGGCGCTCAGAAAAGAAAGCATCCACTCAACAAACGCAAGTTTTGAGCAAAAATCAATTTAGAGTTTCATTTGCTAATTTTATTGCATTTAAAATATAATGTATTATGATTTTCGAATACCTGCTTATATAGGGAGCGAAATAAACAAACATGAGCAGATATAACTTCCGGTGTGTCTATGTTAAAAACGAGGATGAAAACAATATAAAAATTTAAAAGCTCTGTTGATTTCCCCCTTTCTCTTCTGATGAGCCGCTTATATGGATATGGATTTTAGAGGACACCTCCGGCGCTGGCTAACTATAATATTTCCTAAAATGGGTTTCTATACTCAGATGATTAAATTAGGGTGCATTCAACATTTTCAACAACTTATACAAATTAGACGCCAAAATTTTGAGATACCAGGATAGAATAGAAATCAAGTCTTGATAGAAAAATTAAATACCATGATTATTTCTTATACGATGATTACTTCTTCTCCGCTTGTCAGATTTATGTATGTAAACTAAACTAATCTAGGCAATTTTTAGGAATTAGAAAATCTTAACTTGCCAACATCACAGGATAGTCTAAATTCATTAAAAAAGACAAGCGATGATGTTATCAATCTAAGTAAAGTGTTGGAGTTTGATGGGTTATGAGGTGACGACATAAGTAAAAGCTTTGAAATCATTCACTTGCCAAATCCGGAAAACTCAACTAAGGATATTCAGAAACCCAACGAAAACACTCATACGAAAGATTATCTACAGATCGAAAGTACTCATCGAGAACCGACAAAAAACCTCGAAAAGCCAAGTAACTATAACTCTATTTCGAAATGATGCGAAGTAATAAATAATTTTCTGATGGCTGATACATAGGCGTACATAATTACGTACATATACGTACATATTTTAAACGTTTACCTGGCCTAATACTCGGACTATCCCAGCATTATATTTATCACACTTAGGTTTTTTTATTACTATTGTAAACATTCAAGTTTGACGATTTTTTGTATGCATACCCTAAAGTTTAAGTAATTGTAATTTTTCAGTTATATTCGTTCTTCCGAAGAAGGCACAGTGTGTTTGTTTCATTTAATAGTTTCAATTAAAATGGCTAATTCAGTTTTCTCTCCAGTGAAACGAGCGAGCAAATGTCCATTTTCTGTTAACGAAAAGAATATTATTCTTAATGTATATGACGCCCTCAAACATCAAAATCCTCTGTAGAGCGTTGATACTGTGGTGGAAATGTGTTCGCAAATGACGGGTGTTTAAAAAACGTCGATATATAAATTAAGGTGTGAACGAAAAAGTGGAGTTGTAAAACCACCTATACCATCTTCTGGAAGAAAGACGGTGCCTATCGATGAAGACTACAAACTTATAATTAGAAGAACAG